>JAVQJD010007464.1:0-35804 GCA_036023655.1 Nannoperca australis
TCAATGTTTATTTATAAAAATATAGACTGTAAATGTTAAAATTGGTTGAAGAAATAAGTCACTTGGAGTGCAGTAAATAATGTCTTCATGGTATAAGATTCTTCCATTCAAAGAGAAAACGCTAACTTCCCCACCCCCGAGGAAAAAAAAGAAATTGGCTCCTTTTTAGATTTCCTCCTCCATCTGACGTGCAAAACAAATCCAAAAACTTAGCGGTATACCTTTTGAAAATGACAGTTACATGTGCCACCTCTTAAATGAGACCGCGTAAATGACTGAGAAGCAGATTGCTTCCAGTCAAGTCCTGCCTACAATATATTTGCGATGCTGCATATTCTTTATTAAAGAATCACCGGATGTTTGCGCGAAACAGAGGATGGAGAATAAAGAGAGAGGTAGGAAAACAGAGAAAGAGTGTGCATAGCATGTGGAGGCCATTATTTTTGGCGTGCTCCAAGGCTTGGAGAATTAGAAAATATCATTCTGTCAGGGTGATTTGATAGTGCGATGAAAAATGTCAGAAGTGGAGATGACAAATCATGGTGCTGAGGAGAGGGGACTGGGAGACAGGGGATGTCATTTGTCATGAGTGCCATTTGACTGCACCCCTCTCCTCCTCCTCCACCCCCCACCCCCCATCTGCCTCCTCTTCCACATCTCACCCTTTCTCTTGTGCCCCTCACTCCTTAACTTCCTCCTCTTTTACCTCCTTCGTTGTCTGCCTGTCTCTCCACTCCTTTCTCTTTTCATTGTAATGATCTTTTTGAACACATTCTACCTTCTCTCATCTTTCTTCATCCTCCCTCTCATGCATCCTTACACTGCCCGTCTCTCCTCAGTATTACCACAGTTTCTATCTACTAATATTCACAGCAGTACAGTATTTCTAACATTATAAAAAAAACTATTTCTGACTCAGCGCACAAGAAGAAAGGAATCAGATTTATTTATACGGTTTGTTTTCTCCTCCTTGTCTCCACATCATCTTTTCCTCTCTCCTCCCACTTCTCCTTATTCTACCTCCTCCTCCTCCTCCTCCTCCTCCTCCTCCGCCGCCGGGAGCGCGGACGAGCGTCTGTCTGATGAGACCCGCATCACTCCGCACGCTTCTGGAGAGGTTCGCAGCTACAGTAGCCGCCCGGTCCAAGTGTCCCCGGTGCGTTGTTACAAAACCAGACGGCGAGTCCCAGTTCTGCACGGGCTGCGGGTCCGGTAGTTGTTGTTGTTGTTGTTGTTTCCCTGGGTGCACGAGGCTTGACTCGACACCCGTGACGGACACGCAGAAACACCGGTACCGCTGAAACGCATGGCCCTTGCTTAACGTCAAAACGACGTCCCTTAGTCTGTTTGCTTTAAGTTGCACCGGAGACGAGCCAGTTGACTTGAAAGCCGCTGCAAACAGCCTCCCCGCGCGACACAACAACATTGTCCGCCCCGAAACGAGCTTGGCGTCTCCGGGGGGGGGAGGAAGAAAAAAAAATCCCAAAACGCCGGCAAATCGTTTAGAAACTACTCATTAGCAGCGTAAGTAGCCGTAAACACGCTGCCCTCATGCCTCCTTGGTGACCGATTATCACCGACAGCCAATGAGGACCGACGCGCAATCGCAGACCGTGAAGCCTGAAGAGAAAGGAGGGGGTATTTAAAGGTGCAACCGTGTTAATTCTAAAAATTGAGTTACAGCATGAACCGTCTCGGGAGTATACTGTGGTTGTTGTGAAGCCAGGCGGCTCTGCTTCAAGTGTCCTTACTTGTTGTAATAAATAGAGTTGTCTGCAGGTCCAGGCTGTTGACCGATGTGTTCAGAAGTTCAGCACAAACGAGCTTGTTGTTTGTTGTTTCCCCACGCGCTTCCTCCGGGATTATCCTCCACTTCAGGAAGAGAAGGAACGTGTTGAGTCCTGTCTGTCGCTCCTGCTGTTTCCTCCCTGCGAGAGCAGTGCAGGAGCTGAGCAGGTCAAAGCTCCACAACCCAGGCAACACCTTTCATATATTCACGTATGTTACCCCGGTAGCCTGGATTCAAATATGCAGTTGTTGTTTTGGTTGTTTTTACAGTAAAGACCCGGTTGAGAAGGAACTAAATGAAACTCGCATACAAAAACGGCACGTTAAAGGTACAACACAGGCACCCGCAGAAGGACATTAACAAAACACCATTCATACATGTGATGTTGGGTGTTACTGTAAGTTAGGGGGAGATAAGGCTGTTCAACCAGTAGAAAAAAAAGATAACACAAGTTACGCATCAAATATTGCAGTTTTAACTTTAGGTGAAGCAAAAACATTTCTATTCAATTTCTAAGAGTTTCTATGTTTTCTTCTGGTTGAGGAGGTATAAGACCTTTTATCTCAGGTAGAAGTAGCACTACCACGCAATTTATATATATATATATGCTTTATATATATATATATATATATATATATATAAAGCAGAAGTACAAAAAATAAACACCCAAGTGTGTATGGTACAAAAGCACTCATTAGGAGGCAGAATGATGCATTACTGCAGCATTCACACTTTCAAGATCACTGAGGTGAAGCTAATTTAAATAACTTTATATACTGTTGAGTAGTTTCATCTGTAAAAAAAGGCATCGTACTTTATAAGATCATCTGTTTGAAGATGATCCTATAAAAGATCAGTAACTAGTTACTCTAGCTGTCAAAGAAATGTAGTGGAGCAGAAGAATAAGGAAGCATAAAATAGTACCTCAAAATTGCATTTAAGGACAATACGTTGCAGCGTTGCCTTTAGGTTTCTCATGTAAATTTGCATGCCTATGCAAAACTAGAAAAACGTGTTAACAAAAGCCGGGCCTAAAAAGGAAGTGGTGGGAAAGCACAAGATCAGAATTTCCTTTTTACATTTGCCTCAATGTGAAAAAGTTTAGCATTACACCTTTTCTTGAATATTCCAGCGTTCTGTGTTGGACATTGCTGAATCATGTCTGCGGCAACTGTTGCGTAACGTGACGAGCACAATTTGCTTTCAGGCGCAGACGTGTAATTCTTTCCTGTGACTTTTACTACTACTTCTTAAACAGAAGCAGTAACTTTGGACATGAATAACCGCACGCGAGGTAAAAGGCGGGGAGGGAAAGGAGTGAGAGCGAGTAGGAGGTGAGATAAAGAAGAGGGTGAGAGGTTTGGCAGGAAGCCACGAAAAACAGCACACAGTCGCTGCAGCTCTTGCCTTTTCCTCAGCAAAGACACGAGATCAGCATGTGGGCTGGCTTTTAAAATAAACCCCCTCTTCATATTTGTGGTTGGCTTAAATATCCTTTTTTTATTAGTTCAGAATGAAACATTAAGCTGCCGGCAGGGGACACCACTGGATGTGAATGTTTAAAAAAGTGACATTAACGTATCTGAGTCCGACGTAGGCTACTGTTAACATGAACTTGTACTGCCCCCCACAGCCAGAAGGAAAGGGAAGAAGTTCATCCTAGTTCCTGGTTTATGATATCAAATAGCAATGTTGCAAAGTGAGGTTTTTGGAGGTCAGCGTTATATTGTATGATCATTGTTTCAACAGCCATTCAGTGACTCTATGTACTTTAGTTTCAAACAGAGACATGTAGTCATTGAAACAATGATCATACAGCTGCTGGGGTTCCCAGCCTGGATACATCTGATGGATTTGAAAGGATGAGAAAGAAATATATATATATTTCTGATTCAGAAAATTATTTGTTTTACAACTTAAATGTAATTATTCCGGGGTTTTTTTCTTGTGCAATACCTTCCCAGGCCTCAAAACTTCTTTTAAATGAAACGGCCTAAGAAGGAAAAATGGTTCTTTGGTTGCTCATAACTCATCGTGTATAGACCAAAGCCCGTGATGTGAGGTTTATAAGTAGGCCTTTGGTTTATTCTAATGAATCACATGCCACAAGGTTTAAGAACCACTGTTCTGTCGACGTTTGCTTTTCAACTAAATTTAGCCGCATGCTAATTTGGTGGTTTCTTGCTCAGGGAATGCTTTCAAGATGACTCATCGGTTTTAAACGCGCATAGTGTGAAAATACGAAACATGTTATAAAGTTATAAAATGCGCTCACTCAAACAGTTACTGGAAACCGTGTTAATGGACAGATGGCGGACAAAATAGACTTTGTGAGGTATAATGTAACATTTAGGTGTGACTGTGTCAACAAGGTAATTAATGTGGTGAATTCTGAGGCTGTAACGTTGTATTGGATTGCATTAGATTGCACACATCTTCCAGTCATAGGCCATGTTCCCTTTTTCAAAAATAAATGAGTCAGGAATGTGTGTTTCTTCCTTCATAAAAGGGAGAAAATTAGTCAATGTAACTCCCATTTCAATACTGTGATGTGTGTCATCAGTCTATTGCATGACAGATTTCACAATCACTTTGTCACAGACGCACCAGCCTGTTTGCCTCAATAGTGTAGCCAAGGCAAACACGCAGACTCACCCGTCCTTCCTCCAATTCAAAATAATTTTTATCTTTTGATTCTTTCCAAATAATGATTTTCCATCAGTGTCTTAAGCGCAACTTGCTGTGTTTTTTGTGAGTATCTGGGGCACGCTGACCTGGCATCAGGCCGTGTAGCTGAGGGACTGATGCAGAAGGAGGACATGCTAAGAACTGCACACCCACAGGCACTTTAACAGGTGGCAATTGCCCGTTGAAGGAAGGAAGTGTGGCAGCTCCAGTGACAAACTCAGAAAACCAGTTAATCAAGTGTACTGAGACATGCCTAGCTGTTTATGGAGTGTAACGTTTCCTCCTTCAGTTCAACTTTAAGTCGTTTAGAGGCTTATGCTGTAGGGTTGTTGGTAAGTGTGTCATGACTCCAACTGGTGGATGTCTTTAGTAGCTTCTCCCATTTCTAAAGTGTAAAAATTGCCTTTTAATAAAAGAACTAAAATCGTTGGGTAAAAGGATGGGTGATGAGACCTTCAGTATTGTTATCATTGCAGCATTTTGTGTTACAGTTTCTACAAAAACTGAAAACAACCAGAATTTGTACGATTCATCCTGAGCGGAACATCAACGCATGTACAAAAAGTCATGACAATCCATCCGATAGTTGTTGAGATATCACTAACATTGCACCCTTGAGGGATGCAGCTTGTGTAGCTTAAAATAATGAACATTGTGATGATGATGATTTCAACTGCTTCGCTCGGTATTTGTTTAAAAGTGTAGCTGTTGCAGTGACTGACTTTGATCTCCGAGTGTAAATTCAGGCGTCAGTACATCACCGGTTTGACCGAACAACATCGACTCGCTCTACTTAGACATCTTGAATTCAGATTAAATAGGACACTGAAGCTCTGTTGGGCCCAACAGATCCTGGGAACCGGCCGGGTGTTCTGACCCACTGAGCCGTCGCTCCGTCCATCCGTTCTTTTTGTGCAGCTCTTCTCTCCGTCTTCTAACAAGCTGGCAGGATGGTCAATAGCCGTGGCCACCTCCCCACTTTCAGTCCTGCCATCCACCCTTCATTTACATGCCGAGTTTATTTCGCATTCCTTCTTTCCATCCATCCATCCATCATGGTGGTCTAAGCAACATTTTCCTACTTTATCCTCCGCACTCCCGACTGCTCCTCAGTGCCTTCCATCATCGTCCCTCAATTTATGTATCCAGCAGGGTGATCACTCAGTATGCGTCTGTATGCTCTTTCTGGCACTGATCCACTTTGCCCTTCAGTGAAGAGGACTGAAGGACCGGGACCGGAGCCAGCTGGCCTGGACTCAGTGTAACTCAGGCACAACAGCAAAGCCAGGCCAGGGAGAGGAGGTTAATGCAGTCTGGATCATGTGTTGTAAGCACCATTGTCCTGGTCCCTGTCTATATGCCTTAGACATACTGACTGTGACCACGGGGTGCTTCAGATGAAAGGGCGATTCCTCCTAACATTTGCTCAAGTACACTGTTTGTGAAATTAGTAAACGTTTGTGCTGATGATTTGTCAGCGTATTAGCCAATAGGTGCTGTTTTATGGTGCTAATGTACTGCAAACACTGATAAGCCTCGCCATAAAAGCCAGACAACTATGTCTGTGCTAAAAAGGTTCACTGCCCTAAAGTCAACAGCAGTGAAACTGAAGACTGAAAAAAAAACATGCTAGCCAAGGTTTGCTGTTTTTCCATGTCTAGAAAGGTTTCGGTTGAAGAAAGTACAGCATGTTAAATGGCGGCGGGGGAAAAAGGTCAGTCTTCACAGATACCCAACATGTGGCTCACTTTGAGAACCATAAAGTGTTACTTTCTCTAAACTCCCGGCGCCTATTCCCGCTCCCTCTAACCCAACTGTTATGTGTCAGTGCAATGACTGCTGGGTGCAGCCAGGAGAAATGTTGACCCCGCTGACCCCACAGCCAGTGAATGAGAGCGAGTTCAGAAAGAGAGAGAGAGGGGGGGGGGGGGGGGGAGAGAAAACCCCCAGAATCATTGAAGGAAGCAGTTGATGCTGGGCCAAGACCCTGACAGCTGTGTGGTGAAGGACAGTCCAGCCTGTTTCAGAACACAAAGGAGCTGAAGAAGTGAAAGCAGAGAGAGCAGACGTCTCGGGGTGAAATATATTGTTAGTGACCTCCATATGGCATTCAAATGTGAGCCGCGTATTCATCTGACCGAAGCATTATTTTTCTTCAGAATATTGTATTGAAAGATGGACATGGTCATGTCCGGCTAAGATAAGCTTAATTATTACTTTCATTATCGTTTATTCTGATTATTTTCTAGATTCATTGTTTGGTCTATGAAATGCCTATGGTAATGTTTTCAAACGTCTTGTTTTATCCAACTGTCCAAAAAAGAGATATTCAATCTACAGTTATTTTAAAAACAGAGAAAAGCATCAAATCCTCGCATTTCAGAAGCTGGGACCGGAGATGTGTCCACGCCTGCAATTCAAATCTGTCCTACCTGACAAACAACAACAAAAAGGGCTTTACTAATTCAGAAGAGACCATGTAAAATTCTCAAAATATACAATTTATTCAAAATATGTTAATGCAACCATCAATATATTCCAGTAATTACAAAATCAGTAGTTTTTCCTCTTTATAATCTTATCCTTAAATAGACAACGTGGCTTGCAGACAAACACAAGCTTTTATCTATATATACCATGAGAACACAGGGTACTTATGATGTCACTGTTTTTGACAAAAAAAAAACAAAAAAAAGGAACCAATAAGGAATATAGCAATGTCTTTGACTGTGACTTAATTTGTACTTCCTTTTTTCTTTTTCTTTTTCGAGTTGTAAAACAAAACCACTTCCTATGAAAGAGCAACATTTAAAAACTGAGCCCTGCAGAAAATTCAACAGGGAGGAAAAAAAAAACTGAACTGCAGAGGCTGGTCACCGCAACAGCAGGGAGAAAATATAAAATATGAAGATGACACCTGGGTGCAGTCGACTTTACAGATAGATTTTAGACTGCTGGACTGCTGAGGGGGCGTACGTAGATTCACTTTCCCCCTCGACAACCAAATGTCCGCTAACACTGTTCATCAATGTGGGTAATTGTATTTTCCTACAAGTTCCTCAACAGTTACAACACAGACGGGTAAATGCAGTTCATGGGAACAGATAAGGGGAAACTAATACAAACATCTGTACAAATATTTGACACTGTACAGTAGATGTTGTTGGGAGAAAGTGGTAGTAAAGGAGGGTAATCGCATGTTTTTAAAGGGGTTGGTCATTGGAAACAAATCCAATCTATAACGGCAAAGAAAGCCTTCCTGCCCAAAGTTTTCAAATGTGGAGACTCTTTGGCACTTACGAGGAGATTAGAGGTGCTGTTATTCGATAAAAGGAGTAGTTTGATATTTTGGGAAATATGGTTATTCTCTTTCTAGCCGGGGCTTTGACGAGAAGATTGATACTTGTTAAATGTGGGGGCCGGTTAGCACAAAAACTGGAAACTGGGGAACCAGCTAGCCTAGCTTGGCTAAAAAGCCACCTGCCAACACCTGTAACGGTCACTTTTTCACAACAGACATTTGACATGTCAAAGCACAGGTGTAATTAATAACATTAACGATGGCTGTGTTCCATTTCGGTGAACCAGGTATACCAAAGTATGGTATTGTGCATGCTGGCTCACTGGAGATGCTTTCAGGGACACTTAATGGTACAGTTGTTATTAATGTTAGTAATTCCACCTCTGCTTTTCCTGCTCTAACACATTTAAATATCTGCTGTGAAAAAAAGTATATTAACAAATTACATCTTGTTTATTTAATCTGTACAAAACCGAACGCTGTAGTAATTGATTTGACACTCCAGGAAGTTACTCTACCGATGTACGATCTATCCTGGTATGTCGATTTTGTTAGCTTTTGACGGAGCCAGGCTAGCTGTTTTCACCTTTTTGCAGTCTTTATGCTAAGCTAACCAGCTGCTGGCTCCAACTTCATATCAAGCGTACAGTGCTATAGAGCTTCTCGTGTAACCCTGCAAGACAGCCATAAAGCATATTTCCCAACTATCCCTTTAACTACTTCTGGTACTTAAAGGGCTGGAAAGTTTACATTTTGTATTGAACCCATGATGCATTTAAGGACCCCTGACATAATGGTGGGCTCGCTCCATGTGTGGATTAGCCTAACGTTGTTCTAAAAAAACTGAAGGAAGCATATAGTCCATCTTAAAACTCATACTATACTTACAATAATCCATTACAAAACATTTACAATTTCTTTTAATGAGACAAATACAGTGACTGGGCAAAGATCAAGCCACACAATGGCCACCAGAGAGAAAACAAAAAAAAGGGGGAAAAAAACATATGACAGTTATTTGTAGTGACACAAATATGAAAACCATCCCAACAGGATGGCTTGTTTGTGATTTTAATAACATGTACATTTAGCAGACAGTAACCCTTAGTTCACTTTATCAGTTGAACGTTTGATTCTCCATGTCACAAGGTGCTTTTGCTGGAAGACTCTCCAGCTCATCTTACATATGCATTCACACTCTCCACACACCATCCAAATAATAAATACACTCAACTTTAGGACCCATAATGTTTTTTGTTCTTTTTTTTTTTTTTTTTACACATTACATTATTTCATAAATAAAGAAATGTACAGTTATTTTCAACCATGTTTGCTTAAGTTATCTAAACGAGAGAGCACAAAGTGGATTATGCATAAAACGGAGCATCACCTGTCAGTTCAGATTGGATTCGAGAGGACGCTGAGGTGAAGTATAGAGGGCAGAATATAGTGACTCTCAAACACTAACGCACTACCATACTCTTTCCGGTTATCTCTCGCTGTAGAAGTACATTTCCTGAATGTTTTAACACTGTTTATGGCATTCCTTCCCTTTACTTACGCAGGCAGCAGTTCAACACGACAGATACTTCAAAAGAGACGTCGCAGATCTCTTTTTGCTACGTTTCGCTGTTTGTGAAAAGGTTGTACAACACGATGTACTGCACTACATCTGGACCGTTCTGTGATGGCCTACCTGCGCTTCTGACAAAAATGACAAATGTGGGTTGACGACAGTGTGAGTTTATCCATGATAACCATCCATGTGCAGGGTAAAAAAAACAAAAACTATTTTCCATCTTCTTCTCTGAGAGAAGAACATGCACCTTGTACCTTGAGATTGTCTCTACTTTCCTGATTCAACATTTCTGACCCTTTCCATGTGAAAAGATTTTTTTTTTTTAACTGTCCACACCTTAATTCTTAAAGGTGTGCAGGGACATGGTAACAGCTTCTTGCACTCTTTCTATTCCTTTGGCATGTCTTGTAGCGAAACTCCATGTATGAAAGGGAATTTTAATCCAAGTGACGTCTGGAGGGAAAAAGTGGCCCTGCTCAGTTCCTTTCCTCTTCTCTGCTACACTTGAAACATGCCTGTATTTGGGGAAGGTGTCTCCTATTCTAGCAGGAATTACATGGCGGAGAGGTACAAGGATAAGTTTCTGATTCCTCTTCAGGCCAGCCATCTTCTCTGGGAGAAGTTTAAAGGAGGGGAGGAAAAGGACGTTAAAAGACAGGAACACTCCTTCTTTCCTTTCTACCTCTCCTCCCTCCTACAGCATGTTCCTCGCTTCCTTTCTCTTGGTGCAAACAATTCCTGTTCCGTCAACACAGTCACATGACCAGGGCGCTATGACACGCAGCAGCAGGTCTGCGCCTTCGGCGGCTCCTCCTCGATTGGCTGTTTCAGTTTGAGCAGGGGCGGGTCGCCGCTGGCTGGTGTGTAGTAAACCGCGCTGCCATTGGAGGAGACCAGCGGCATGCGGGGGTCCTCCGAGTTGGTTTTGGCATCAGTGAAGGAGTCTGTGGAGCCGTTACCTAGGTGACCATTGAACAAGGGGTGATTCAACAGTTTGGCGGCGGCCCTCTGTTTCTTGAGCTCCGACAGAGTCTGAGCACGCTCTCTTGGCAAGGCTTCCTCCTGGTTGGGCTGGTTGATGATGGCCCCGCCCTTATCGGACGATGGGGTGTTGCCATTGGAGGGCGGCTGCGGCGGCATTGACGTCGTCGTGGAGACAAGGCCGTTCTGTTTGCTGTTGCCATCTTTGAGGATGGTGGACAGCTGGGGCTTGTCTGGCAGCTCCACAGCTACCACTGGCTTGACCTGCAGGATATCAATAAAGGTTACTTTATATTACCCTCTATAAGACTTCTCTTTTAGATGATGAAATGCATCAAGGCCAGACTCTGTATATGGGAGACCCCATGTCTTTTGATTTGGTACCTTAATTATCAAGCCCAAACTGATTTATTCTCAATTTATTTTACTTTACTGTAAAGAGAGTCTCCTCTCAGCAATTGTTGTTCAGTGTATGTGTGTGTAATTTGGCCTTGAAAAGGCTTTGCTTCTCTCTGCCGCTGTTTCCTCACACAGAACCGGGCTGGGTTCAGTCTAACTGAGTTATGTTGGTCTGGCAGAGCTCCGCTGGAAAGAGCGATAACCTTTGCTAATACATGACAGCTAGCTAACGTCAGGTTATTTCAAGGTTGTATGTGAGCAAACAGCAGCAGAGACAAAACAGACTTAGCTGCGGGAGTGGGAGTTCAGGTGAACTCAAAAAACGCATCAGAATGTAAAAAATTGAAAGTTCACGTTTTGTTTTCAAAGCCAAATTTTCTTTTTGATGCCAAATGAAACTCACTGATGTGGCTCCGTAATAATGAGCCTCATTTTGCTGCAGTGCAATAAGTGTGTGGAAGTTTAATAGTTCATAGTGATTGCATAATTAGAGCAAGACGGGTATTTATTTATTTTTTCCAGTGGAGCAAAAGCAGCGGTGTTCACTTCAACTACCAGGTGATTATCCTGCATTCTTATCTAGTGACTGTTGGTGGAAGATTGTATTGCACTTTATTTCCATTGTGGGTTTCTTCCACTTCTTTAACACGTGACACACTTACACCAAAATCTGACATTTAGGTGCGTGGGAGAGATGATTATACTGATATTAAACTCCTTTCTAGCTGTGCTAAAAATATCTCCAAGTCACGACAGGTTGTATATATCTGGCAAGTTATGTACAGGAAGTAAAAAAAAAAAAAAAAAAACCACCCCAAAAACCCAACAACATAAAAACAGAGCAATCATTCTCAAATACTACGTTTTTAAAACTAAAACGTATAATGTATAACTATTTACCTAATTCTTCAAAAGCCAGCAATAATAGAAGATGAATAACGTGAAGACTCACATGAACCACCTGGTTATTTTCCTGATCAGACTCCTTCTCTTTTTCTTCCTCCTCCTCCCTCCCTCCCCTCCACACGATGGCCTCCGTCTCGTACTCTTTACGGCACAAGTTGTGTCTGTCGGACAGGCTGGCTCGCCGCACCACTTTTCTGTGAACACGAGAGTTTCTTGGTGAGGGGGTACAAGTAGGAAAGAAACATGGCAACAAAGAGCTAAATTACAATTTAAACAATACTCATTTCTAGATAACTGGATGGCAGGAATTGCTTATACTTGAAGAAGATGATTAAGGGACACGGATCTGTTCATGTAACGTTTCCAAAAACTCTACACCAGTTCTTAACCACCTCACCAGCAGATGTCAGCACTTACCCACGACTGCCTGCACTGGACGTTCGCCTGCACAGTGAGGTCTTGTGTTTGAGCTGTGACTTCATGATAATGTCGTGTTTGTGTTTCAGGTCCAGCAGGATGGCTCTGAACTCCTCATCCTCACACAGATCTTAAAATGAGAAGGATGAAGGACACGAAATGTCAGCTCCTTTCAAATGAAACTGTGTCTGTGGTGCTTTGCGGCTCCCTCACAAATAACAGCACAAAACCAGCATTATAAAATGAATTTGTTTAGATAAATATTATCCTTAGTGTTGCTAGAAGTCTCTCATACTGACTGTTCACATATACTTGATATGCAATTTTTTTTCAATTTAGCAACCATCTAGATCGTCAAAACTATAGCTAACAAATGGTTTAGATTTGCAACCACATTTAAACGGAACAAACCCCTGATGTAAAATGTGCATTGACTGAACATGCTGGAAATGAGACCCTGCTGAGATAAGGCATTTGTTTTCTTAACCTCCCACCAGGTGTATTGATAAGAGAGTGCAGAGGTGTAAATATACCGATGGGGGTCTCCTCTAGGAAGGTCTTGGCATTGAGACTGGCTCCATGAGATACCAACAGCTCTGCCACATGCATCTGAAACAACAACAACAACAGGAGCAAATTGCGTTAACGGTTTCGGAAACCTTTTGTGTGTGTGTATAAGCTTATCCGTTTCCTGTTTCCTGTTATGGTTACCTTACCTGACCCCAGCACGCTGCAGCATGAAGAGGCTGCCATCCATCTGAATCTCTCAGGTCCATGCGAGCTCCCCCCTCCAGCAGCAGCTCTGCAGCCTGCACGTAGCCGTTTGCCGCTGTGATGTGGAGCTGCAAGGACGGGAGGAGGAACAATGATTTGGTTTTTCCAGTTCACAGGATTTGCTATAGATATGCTCTGTGCATAAAATCCAGTGTGGATTTCACACTAAAGCCCCACTTTAGATGCCAAACTAACAAAAAAAAATGCTGACCATGTAAGACATCGCACTACACACAAAAATCGACGTCAGATATTCACTTGCGTCCAAGTTTGGGGATGTGTGTCACTGGGCACCTTCAATCACTGATGTTTTGTCAAATGTGGGCCACAGCATTGTAAAAAGGCTCTAAACCTGATGGGGTGCGTCTGTAGTTAAACTGTAAACTGAACAGCATTAACAGTTAAAGATGACCCACTCAGAAACCCACTTGTGTGAGGGGAAGAAAATCACTGCACACCTTTTTTTTTTTTTTAATCATATCTATTCTGTCAGGATATTAACCCTCTTCTTAAACCTCTCTGAACCACCGGCGGGGCAGTCAGTACAAACTCATTATACAGCCAAACACTGTTCAAATCCACAGCTCTTTACTTTAAATTCTAGCGCAGATACCAAATATGTTGGGCTGAATACGTTGAAAAATAGTAAAATGCCCATGACACGTTGCCAGAGCCACAGGTGACATCTTCAAACTGCTTGCTTTGACTGACCAGCAGCAAACCCAAAGATACTTTATACTAAATAGTCACAATTTTAGCTGGAACCAGTACATTTTTGGCATTTTTGCTAGAACAAAATGACTTAAGCGATTACCCGATTTCTTTTTTGACATTTTTAGGTACAGGGATTAATCATGAGATTAAGATGTGCATTAATATGTTAAAACGTGTTAGTCCTGTGATTTTTCATGTGTGACATTTTCTTGTCCAAGCCTGCAAATCACTGTTAATCTATATGAGAAACATACACACAGGATAGGAAGCCAATGCCGGCCTTTATTTAATCAGCTTGATGATTTCACAGGCAGGTTGACTTGGTTGCTATATCAATAAACCACCCCACTCAAACTCTGACTAGCAAGAAGGAATACATCTCGGTCTGAACATAGCTGGTCGGAAATAACGAGCAGCGTGTTACTGAGGAGAGAGACAGAGAAAACGCACACGACATAAGATTCAACATTATTGATCCTCATGCGGAAATTAGGATGTACTGTAACTGGCAGAGGAAAATCACAGCCTTGTGCACTGCAGGGGTTCAGACACATGCACTTGTTATGGTTATGCTTCTTAAAAAGTGCATTTTGTGACGGCTCACTGAAATAAAGAAAACGCTACTACAGTAGGAGGAATAAAAAATGCCAAGAGATATATAAAGGCATAAAAGGTATAAAGACACATCATATATACTGATTTTTTTTTTTAAACTACAATATTTGTATTACAAAGGTGTTCTCAGAAAGCAGGAGAGGCAGCACACTACTATATTATATAGAGGAAAATCACTTAAAAATAACATTTTAAAGGTGTCCTAGGTGTCTTTCTCTGTGATAGTTCACAATGTTTACAACCCACAGTAAATGTATTTACAGCAAAACATCCTAATACCTGGAAAAAGGCTTCCCAGCACATCAGTTATGCCAATGGCTGCCTGATCTTTGAGTACCGGACATGTCTAAGTGGATGTTTATCTGCGGTGCTACAATGAGAGGACATTGTGAAAGCATATGAGCAACATTAAGGTCTATGGGTTCCTGGAGGGCTGGAACAAGACCCACCGATGCAGGGCAGCGTCTCCAGGAATGGTATTCTGCTAATGGAGGACTTGTTGCATTTGTTTTCAAAAGCAAACTCCCGGACAAATTCAGGTTTCTGTATCTTGACCAAACGCAGAATCTTCACAAAATAAAAGCCTCCTCGCTGACTTAATCTTTAGTCTGTTCACAGGTGTTGGGGAGAAAAAAAGTTGTAAAAGCCTTTTGTGGCTAGAGGGGGAGCTCCACAAAATCAGAGATATTGCCAAAAATGTAACTTTGATGTCAATTGAGTCAGTGGCAGTTGGGGTTGAAGACTACACGTTTGAAAATGAAACCGTTGGGAGGGTGGAGTTAAGGAGGGTCGAATAGCTTCAGAAAGATATGACCCGTCTGCGGTGCTAGATAAAAAGTTAAAGGATGAACAAAGTTATTACAGTTTGATCTGAGGGGGACACAAATGTCTGAACCAAATCTATCCAAAAGCTACTGAGGCATTCCTCCCAAAACCAAAACCCTCATGGTGGCGCTAGATGAAAGGTCAGGGGATCACCGAAGTCACTGTTGAGATATTTCAGTCTGGACCAAAGTGGTGGAGCGACCAACGCTGCTATCCCTACAGCCATGCTGCTAGCATCCCGAATGCCAAAAGTCGCACCTTTCCTAATGTCTGCATCGTGTCCCTGTGTTGCAATGGTTTCCTCAGAGCATTTCAGCTTTCTCACACAATATCACTCGCAGCATGTCCGTGGTGTACCCTGCCTCTTGGCCAAAGCATGCTGGGATAAGCTCCCTCTGTCTTATCCAGTTTTTGGCCAGCAGTCAAAACACATGCCCTTTAGGTGAACTGGAAATGTTTAAACTGCGGGTAGGTGTGATCCTGAGGGTGTTTGGGTCTGTCTGTGTGCGCTAGCCCTGTCACGGACCGATGACCTGTTCAGAATCTACCCTGCCCACATCTTGGCCCATACATTTTGATATGATTTTAAAAATGGTATCTATCTTTTAAATTTGTGATGTTAGTGTCTTATGCTGCGTGTCCAGTTTCATTGTTGGACGCATTATGTAAAGCACTTTGAAATTGTCTGTATACAAGTAAATGTGCCCAATTATTTCTGCCTGTCAATATAAAACATTGTTACTTGTGAAAATACTTTTTTTTATTTTTTTATTTATTTGTAAATGTTTTTACTTACCCTTGTGCTACCTTGCCGGGTGATATTGACCCAGTGTCTTCTCCACAGGGTAGCACAAGGGTTAACGTAAGATCATTTATGTCCCGTTATTGTTAAGTTCTAATGTGTAGTGTTTTTTATGTAAAATGAACATTAGGTTAGTACCTTGTTTTGTTTTTGTCAGTGGGAGTTTGTCACAGCAACATACTGTAGCTTCCTCTTGCATCAGTTAAATTAAACTGAGATTACTTCAGGAATTCAAATAAATGCTTTTTCCTCCGAGTTTGATCAGGAGATGAAAATCATTGTTCCTGCAGATCAAAACAAGGACACAAAATGTATTTCAGTGGTAAACAAAAGATTAACCTTACATAACGTCAAACCAGTTCCAGGCCTCTTCCTCTCTTCTTTGCCAGAGATTTTAATAAGGCATGCTCTAGTTTGCTTCATCATGCTCGAATGAAGATTAACCGGGCGCATGAAACAGGCAGACAAGCAGCTCAATCAGACAATCTGTGGTAAGACTTTAAAGCTTAACAGGGTTATTTTGGGCTACTACCATGTAATGTCCCCTAGCTATTTACATCCAGTGATCTGTCACTGTGTTTCCCAAGCATAGCTACATCCCTGATACATAATAAAGACTTCATTAAAGGCATATGGCATTATATGCTCCACTCCGGGAAATTCTACGCCAACGTTTTTGTGCCCCAATTTACCTTTTAATGCATCAGTGCACTGAACTGCTAAACAAAACAAATTCAGCGATGACTATTATTAGGTGCGACTCCCCAATAATGCTAAGATAAACGTCTCATCCACACAGGAGCATGCGGCTGTGACTCACTATATAAATGTCTTTACATCATTCGCACGCATGCTTGGGTCTTCTCTAATGCATTCGACGGAATGACAGCACACACTTTGCCAATTAATCGTGTATTGCATGGTGACCTGAGTACGCAGGTAGATGTTGGGCGCGCACAAAGTATTGAGGGCAGCACGTATGTGCAGGAGCTGGTGTCGAGTCGAGTATATGGTGCTGAACTGTCTCAACAGCGACACGCATCTGTCAATCACCACCTGCACTGCTTTAAGCAACTTGAACTTTGTCACAATACTCGAGTGAGTTTGTGGTACGGTTTAAGTCTGTAATGCTTCAATTTCGACCAGAGGTAGTAAGGCAATACACAAAACTTGAGAAGGCGCGATTCCAGGCTGTGGCTATTTTCAGGAACCACTAAATACCAGTGTGCAGTACAAACCAAACTCTGAAAGGTCTCTTTTTTCTTTTTCTTTGCCAGCACTACAACATGTATTAACAGCGTTACAGCCCAGTGGTGCAGAGGGCTGCATCATGCAGATAAATGTACAGCTGTGTATCGGAACTGATAGTGTGCACAATATAGTCCACGTCAAACTGTAAGGATGTGTCTCGGGTCTGTTTTGTTGCCTCACTTCTTTTATTTGTATTTTTTCTTTTTGGTGTCATAATGTGTTCATTCGTGAATAATTATGTTTGAGGCTTTTATATATATATATTTAAAAATCCAATCAGTTCTTATTCATGCACATCTTTTTTTTTTTGTACATGTAAGCGTTATGCTTGTTTATGAGACTCATGGTGGATCGTGTTTAAATTTCCAATCTGATCCTGCGTCAGTTTATGAATTACATGACGAATTTTTGCTTTAATGATTCTTCGCCACTTCTTGCTATGTACTATTGCTTTTCCTCTATTCATACATTATGTATTACTACGGGTTTATTGTAATCTGTCGTGACTGCAGGTGTATTTGGTGCTCCCAAACAGATCACTTTTATAGCTGCAGAGCATTTTGAAATAACACAGCTGATTTGCCTTTTAATAAGATTATAATGAGTCTCTAAATGCCTGATTAGCTTTGAGGTTTTATAGCCCCATGAGTGAGTTTTGCAGAGCACACAATCATTAAAAGGTGAATCTATAATAAAGACGGTTTCCCTGAATATTTACACACCCTTTTCCTCTCAGCGCAGACCTGTGATGCTTGATCATTTGATAAGAGTTGTGGGCATTTCTGAAAACACCCCCATAAAAGCTTAAACCCTTGACAGAATCTGCTGGTTGGAGGCAGCTATGGTTGAGTTACTTGGCCTTATTTCTAGCTCTGTAGTGTTTAGACCTCTGTAGCACGCTCCTCATCTCTGCTTGAGGTTAGCAGGTCAAGGCTACGTTAGCCACCACTAATGTAACGCACCCGAATCTCCGACCAAAATGTCTACGGGCGAGGTGCATTGTGGGTAGCATAGGTGAATGTGTGGAAAATAAAAGGCGATATCTCCGGTTCCGCTGCATCAAATTCACTTTTTGAATTGCTGCAGCTTTGAATGCCACAATCTACTTCCTTTTTAAACCTTTTTCATATGAAACCTTTCACCAAGATAATTTGGAGGGGGGAAAAAACTATGTATTGTCTCAAGAGCAACATCACTTGGTTGTGATTGGTTGTGTTGGTTTATATTGGTTAAACTCAAACTAATCTTAAAGAAGCACCCAGTAACAGACCATTTCCTGCAGCTACATAAAATTAAAAGCCATAATTGGCTCTCAGGAGTGACTTTGCATTAACTGCTTATTGACATAACTTTCCTTATTGAGCTGCACTTTGTCATTGTAATGCATCGTAATCATTGTGTTATCTTGTTAAACAAACAAAAACATTTAGCTTTAAGCTTACTATGGGACAACACAACATATGGTAAAATGTATGTATAATATTGTACATGGTCACTTTCTGTCCCAAATTTCTGTTTTATGCTTCTTTTTTTTTCTGATGCCAGTTTCTTTATTTCCTGGTCCTAAGAGAAAATAAATTTCAGTTCAGTAATTTTTTTTATATAGTTGATAAACGATAAAACATTTAGCTCGTTTTTTAAAATTGAGAGTGGTAGAGAAAAGTCACAACGAACAGAGCCCAAAGTCTTACCAGCGTGGCTCCCTGAGAGTCCTGATGGTTGACCTCCTCTCCCTGTCTCAGCAGTTCCTGGATGTCTCCCAGCAGCCTCCTCTCTGTTGACGCTCGTGTCTCGTTGATCATCTCCTGGGTGATGCCTGTCAATTAAACACACGAGCAGAACCACAGTGTTCAATCATATTTCAATCATAACCAATAAAGGGAGGCCGTGTTTTCCTGACGGCCTCAATCTACAGCTGCAGCATGCTGACAGGGCCAGTTCCTCACTGATCTGAGGGACAGACAAGCGGCTCGGGTAAAACGGAGCAGGGACACAACATAATGCTGAAAACTAACGATATAGGGAGAAAGCTTCATTTTCTGGATTGACAGAAAAAACAAATTTAAATTACACTTGATGTTTTCTATAAGCAACAATTCATGGGTTCCACCCCAAAAAAGCTTCTCAGCAGGTATTGAAAGTTTAAGGTTTCAAGGGAAGTAGGAATGAATAAGTTTTAATGGGACAGCAGAAGACACTGATTTTTGCTGCGTCGCGGTGATCTATAATGGGCACAATGAGCCGAACTTACACGAGTCATTTATAATAGTCTGAATACAGTACAATGCATTAAGATAATTATTTACATGTTTTATAACTTAGGCACATCACTTGCACAGCATTTGGAGCTCAAATATTTGAAATTTGAAATATACTATTTTGTCGGAGTGGTTTTTATGCTGGCTTTCCCACCATCTCTTTGCAAAGAGTTTTGTGGCATTTGGCCCAGTTGAAGCTCAGGTGATTCTGTCTGTCACGGGTTCTCTAAATTCCTCCTTTAATCCATCGCCCCACTGCCAGGTAGGACTCAATACTGTGACCGTCACACTTGACAACTTCGCCCACAGCTCAGCAGTACTGCACTGTACTTTCCAGCATATTTAAAGAAATGTCAGATTAACAATAATGAAAACAGCCTGTCAGTCTGAACTCGGTTGTGTGACTGAATGGGAGTTACTCGAAGGATAAATGAGGTGCAAGAGCTCTAAAAGTACAATAAATGAGTAAGAAACATTTTAATTTGTCACTTAAAGAGTTTAGCTATCCTTCTAATGACAGCAGCTGGAAATAAAAGCTCAAAATTGTATTTACATATAATATTCATATGTTGGTAAGTTACATCCTTTTTTTGTGGAGCATGGACGCCATCCCCTGAAACTGGACACTTTGACTTTAAATAAAAGAAGTAGACAGACATCACCCGTCTGTGCTTGTGTTATTGCCAGTACTTCAGCCCTATGACCTTTCCGCGACACCGAGTTATAAATTGAACCTGGGCGAGTGAAGCTGAAGGCAAATCCATCCACTCAGCGAACTTCGCAGCCTCCAGCTCGCCATTTTCAAGTCAAACTACTGTTTCAAAGTCACACTCTTGTTTTGGCCACGGTTCACACAGACACGCGACGGCCTGCGATTCTGATGGGCACGCTGAAAAATGGCGAGGAGGTTAAATTGGATTTCTCTCTGAATTCACAATCCGAATCACAGGCATTTGAAGGATTCAGGACAAAGACCACTACTACTATTTTCTTCTGTGTCTTCTGTTGTTTCTGCTTCCAACCATCGGGCTCTCTGGTACTAATGTCACAAATTTTGCTTGCCTTGTATCCGTCATGTTTTGATGTAACTACAGTGATGCCCCGCAGCTTAAAAATACCCCAAAGGATTTTAAAATATAATGAGTCTCTAAATGCCTGATTAGCTTTGAGGTAGCTTAGCTCTGAAAAACAGGTTGGATGCACCAGATATCCAGTGTGAGAAGTTAGCTACAGTTTATTAAGAGCTAAATAGTAAATAAAGAGGTGGACTGGAAGTAGTTTTATTCCACAGATGGTGTTTGCTCCTTTGCAGGTCCTGGGATCAGGTATTATTTGTTATTTTTGTGATATATTGACAGTTTTTCTGTTTACTACATTTGCTTTAGTATTACGAAGAGGAATGTTTGCTGTACTTTGCAGAATCAAAATCTTCAAAGAATTCCTTCAAAAACATGTATTTGACATCACATACATGTTTTTGATACATGTGTGTGTGTGTGTGTGTGCGCGCGTGCGTGCGTGTGCGCGTATCCCTGGAGAGGAGTCTTATACAGCAGTACAGTGCATCTGAACATTATGGGAGCAATAAGCAGCGCCGCTGTCGCCTTGATTGGCTTAATAATCATTCTCCTCACCTACTGTACCGCTATCTGCCGTCTGCGGCTCGAGAGATCCTATTGTAAGCTGAGAACCTAATTTTCCGCGGTCTCTGTTTTCCCTCTCCAAGCACCCTCCCTCTCTCTCTCTATTTTTCCAATATTGTCTCACATCCAGGATGAAACCCACACACTGTGGTGTCATGTGCCCTATTTGCACTGTTAAAACTATCAATAATTAACCCTGCACTTGTTTACAATACAGTACTTATCACAACAGGGCTTTTTCTGACCTTTAATTATCCAGGGGAATATATCTGAGCACTCATGATGCTCTCCATCATCCCCCTGCTTTCACACAGGGTCCTCCGTTTTCCACCGAGCAGCCTCACTGAAGCATTTGGGATGTAGTGTTAGGCTGAAAGGCACCTTGACCAGGGAAAATGCCAATATTTTACAACCTTCTCTTGTTTGCTGCTACTTTCCTACAATGTACACACGCTAAATTGACCGCAACCCACACCCTCACATGTAAATAAAGCGGTGTGTGCAGATTAATAGGACACTAGTTTGTTCTGCCGAAAGTAGATCCCTTTAGAACGCTGAAGTGAAGCTGGAACTTCAAGGTTCTTTTCCAGAAGTAATAAAACATTCAAAATCCCATTAACATTTGCAACGCTAATAACTAAAAATACAGCCTTGGAACAAGCCTTTTTTATTAACTATGTTACGTGGCTAGCTTCTTATGTCTATATAACGAAGGTAGTTTTTTTGAAAAACTTATCTAGTTTTTAATATTTCTGGATTTAGAAGCATTTAACAAACACCATTATGGGGGTAGTTAAAAGTTGCAGAGATTCAAATTTTAACATTTTATGGATATCAACAGAACCAAGTTACGATGACAATTTTCACGAGAGCTGTTTGTGCTCACAAGGTAACTTTGTCAAAGTTGTCACATTTTTGATAACATGTGCTGTAGTGGATGGCAGAGAAGAGAACATGTAGAGTAAGCCTCAGGAACATGCTTTACTGTTCCATAAAGACTGACATTTCCATAAAGGCACTCATATTTTTTTTTTTTACCAGCCAGCATTTTCTAATGCTGGCTGGCCCAGCAGAAAATGGCCCAATCATTTTCTTGCGCCAGACTACATGCTGCAAAGGCGTCCCTCTGCCCCCTGCAGGTCACTTGTAGAACTCCATTAAATAATCAGGAGACGTAGCTAACTCGCCACTTCACAGATTCACCCGCATTTGGCCGGTGGCGGGTGCTGATTTCATGGGGGGTCATGTGCTGGACTATTTCATGGCTTGGAGAAGAAACCTCCTGGAGTCTGCGCTGGTTGCCTGGCAACTGCCCCTTGCCCAGAAATACTAGCAAATTGTTGTGTGGAGTGAATTTTTAAAGTGCAATCAATTTTCTTATCTAACGCTCTGCCAGATAGCAAATATGCATATTTCCCAAAAAGCTGAACTATTCTTTTTAAACCAACCACATTTCAGCAGCCAATCTGTGCATTCATACGACAATATTTCTCTAAACTCAAAGCCCCCGCAGCCACAGATGATTTCGCGGCTTAGTTGACAACTGTGTGCTCACACGTCTGCCTGTAGATATAACTGTTTACTAGAAAACAAAAACAAAACATTGACAGGAGCTTATGTTAAGAAGGCTGAGTGTGATTTAACTCCATTGTAAATAAAGCAGTCTGTCACCTCGACTCTCTTTGTGTCTGCCTTTCTTTGTATCACAAAATACAGACAGAAACACGTCTAAAGCACGACGTGAGCTTCTCCTTCTTCCCTCCCTGCACACATTTATGTGCATGTCAGTGCTGATCTCCTTGAACTCTTACTCAGTCATGTCACACAGACAAACTGTGCGGAGTGCGTTTGTTTACGGTGACACAGCATGAATATACAGTGTCCCAATCGGTATCCCGTTGGGAGTGAGAAGACTGAATATCTCAGAGCTCCCCGAAATGTCAATCCTGAAACTGTGCGGGACACCAAGTGCTTTCTGAGGTCGCCATCCCCGCTGCCATCTTCCTCAACAATCTGTTCCTGGGGCTGACATACTTTTAAAACCGCAGGATACAAAACAGTCTTATCCTGCTGTAAAGGTTAAGGAAGGTTTATACTGCATGTTAAAAATAAGGAAAGGATTTGGGGCAAAGACAACTGTCAAACAAACATAAATTAGCTAAACCGCTACCTGATTGCCCAAACATAGCGTAGCAATTGTGACAAGGCATAGTTGGTCTTGTCAACCTTTGAATGTCTCCACATGCCCAAAACTGTGTGGAGCTATAGTAACAGAGATACTCTTAAACAGTTTGGAAGTCTTTTCAAAATGAAAGTATAAGGACTGGATTAAACAGTGTTTTTATCTGCTCTGATGTAAGCTCCAGCTAATTAGCTTACTTCCTGCAGATATTAACCGAGCATTACTTTCAAAGCCAATGACGACTCATTAACCAACATAATTTGTTTGCAGGGTTACAGGTTACGTTAATTAAAAAGCCCAGTTCATGACTAGAAACTGTGCAGACTGTGTAGAAGTCGGTCCTGGATGCTATC
The DNA here is from genome assembly GCA_036023655.1 of Nannoperca australis. Classification (NCBI taxonomy): domain Eukaryota; kingdom Metazoa; phylum Chordata; class Actinopteri; order Centrarchiformes; family Percichthyidae; genus Nannoperca; species Nannoperca australis. Next base: position 23,478 of record JAVQJD010007464.1, read on the forward strand.
AGAGTTTATGCTAACGTTAGCAGCTCTGTCCTTCAGTTATTGGATTTTAGGAAAACCTTTTGCCTGGGACTTGCAGTTTTATTCTCAGTCTTTTAGCACAATATCCTATTTGTTGCCTCTTTTTCCAAGGTTCCCGTCGACCAAAACCTCCAAGCTTGTAACATTAAAAAGTCAGCTGGAGACAGCATTTCCAACCAACTCATGGAGCTAAAATTTGATTAGCTAGCTAGCTAGCTACAGATGATACAATCTGCCAGCGACAGGTGTCATTTGAGACCGGCAAAATCGATGCTAGGAATAAGAAGCCCCAGCTACATTATCTTAGTTCAAGGAAGCACAAAAACTGTGTTTTAGCAGCGAGCTACAGCCTAAAGATTGTGTCAGAGTATCCCAATGTCTGTGCCCGTGTCATCTCATCAGACATTTATTCTCTACCTCTGTTGGCCATAGCCGTCTCAATGATGTCCAGTGTTGGGTCGTCTTCACACAGGTCGTAGGGCATGTTCCCATCAGAGTTGACCGCCAGCAAATCTGCACCGCTGTGGGAGACAAGCAGATAAATGATTAATGAGTGACAAGTAGACAGTATCCATGGCTAACATGATATTGATAAGGAAAGGTTAATATATTACATTTAAGGGCATCATCTGTGATCCACATTTACACAAAAAGGTAAAAATAAAGACCATTCACTAGTTAAAAAATGTTTTTTTAAAGATTAGATAACAGCTAAATATAATTTTGAGATGTCAGATTTTGTATGAGTTTTATTTACAAGCTTTTTGATCATCATAGTAAAAGCCTGTATTTCATATTCTAAACAGTTGTGAGACCCACAAAATGCTGGGGGGGGGGGGCCCTCTGATGTGTAACTCAAAGTCTGGGACAGGAATGACCAAATAAATCTCAGTTGCAGCACTAAATGATGGCGCTAATTAAAATATTTCAGTCCAGAACAAGTTGGCCTGCATTATTCAGAAGTTTTTAATCAGTAATTTCACTGTACATAATGAGTCCAAGCGATATGATGAGGGGCCTTCAACAGATGGCAGCAGTGTGTCTGTATATGTTGTGCGCGTGTTTCCAGTTACTGCGTGCAGGCTATAATTCAGCTTGTGCACATGCAGTCTTCATTTGTCTCCATCTGTTACATGCCTCTGTGTGTGTACATGCTGTTCAGAGGATCCAATTAAATTCTAAACAAGTCCCCAATGTAACTCTATACAGTACGTATTCCATATATTCAGGTGTGAAAGTGACAGTGGACAGAAATCAGCTACACATGAAGATGTGTTTTGCCTCTGGGTCAGTATTATTGAATTAGAAAATACATTTGCATGACAAAGATGGCTGATAACAACTCTCAACAACAATCTGTGCCATTTGTAAATCATTACACGTCCCAGAAACACTTAATTTCTCTTGTTCAGAACTCAATAAAAAGAATTGATATACCCTACAGATTGCCAACAGTGGCTCACTGGGGATAGTGGTTGCATTTATACCTGAATATTTAACGGCACAACAAAAGATTCCTCAGAAAAGTCAGATTGGTCAATATAAACTTTAAACTAACTAACCAACTTGATGCAGACTCTGTGGGCTAAAATGTGTCAGCACCTCGATGTTATTGATTGGGTTGTTTGCCTTTACTTTTCTTAACTCTTTTCAAATGCTTTTCTTTCTCCCTGATACTGCGGCGTGCTGCTCTGATTAATTACTGCAAAGGAAATGTACAGTGTAGCCCATCAGTCAATCACCTGCTTAACTGAATCAGACAGACGTTATCAATGTAGATAATTCCTTTAGCGGAGGTGCTGTTTATTTCTGTTTGTTGTATCTCCACTACAAACTGCTGCAGGAAACCGTGGGGTAGTTCCTGGTGCAGCGTGTCTGCATGTCTTACTGTGCTATGAGTATCTTGACCAGTCCCGCGTGGCCGCATGTAGCAGCAGCGTGCAGCGGCGTCCATAGCTCGTTGTCCTGAGCGTTGACGCTGGCTCCTCGGTCCAGCAGGATCTTCACCATCTCCTCATAGTTATCTATACAACACTGTGTCAAAAAGAGAGGGTTGGAGGGAGAAGGGAAAAATAAGAAATGTGTTTAATTTTTGATATTTGCAGGTGTAATACCCCAGGTTGAGTTAGGTGGAGGAAAGAAGTATGACAAGGTGGGAGAAAGAAATGGAGAGAAATTATATAGAGTGAACAGGAGGCAAAAAAGCAGAAAGGAAAATGAAAACGATGCGGGACATGTTTCTGCATCTGCTGTTTCTAACTTCATCAAGCACCGTGAGAATGCTGGGTGACAGGCTGACATCCACTTTCCTCTTGTTTGAAAGAAAATGAGAAGGAGCTCTTCTTTTTATTATTTTCAGTCTGATGTATCATACAATTTACACTGGGAGTGCTCCGCAATGATGCTGCACGCTTCTTAATCACTGCAAGAAAGGGATTGAAAAGAGACTTATTTGTCACCAAGAGCACAGACAAACATGAACTCCATTGAGAGGTCAAATTGTATCTCTACAAAAGTACTGCAAATGCTTAATGCAACACGTCATTCTGACATCTCGCCAATTGTGTGGGTTGTTCCCTGGAAATGCACCCATAACTCACACCCAGAGACAGACAGAGGGACAAAGACGGAGAGGGACAGAAAGTATTTTCCTTGTTAAACTTGGGTGTGATTATAGGGTGTGGAGGAAGGAGAATGTTTTCCACGTTTCAATTCTCCAATCTAGCTGCTGCTGTCAGCAACAGCAGTTTTCGCCATCAGAGCTAATTGTTGTGACAGTGGCCGCTTAACAAAGACAAAGACTAAGAAGACAGAGAGACTGCAAGAAGCAGTCAAAGAGTCACAGTAGGAGGGTCAGACATAATCACAAAAGTCTGACATTTCAGCGAGAACCTGCGTTATTATTTGCGCTGGCTAAGTTGTGGGTTTGAATCGGATCGACCACACGTTATTGTTGTAACCTCCCGTCACTCAGCAGAAATGTCATAAAAATCCTTCTTTGTTCCCAGAAACAGCTGCGCATTTTTACCAAAGAGAACCTTCAGAAGCCACCAGAGTGTTGTCAGGTCTCTACTCTTTGTTTTGAAATGAAAATGAGACATCTGTCACGATGAAAAGTAAAATCTGATCCCATTATGATTCAAGACTCTGAAAGCAATGTATTGAAGTTTCAAACAATGACGGGGAAATGAGGAAGAAAAAAAAAAGGTTGGTGACAAACACAAACAAGAAAATGTTTTCAAATTCCTGATTGCCACCCACTAAATCCTTTCATGCAAACATTAAAGCCTGTAAACTTTATATTATTATTCTAGTATTGTTTCAACTATTGAGAAGTCTACATGTTGCTCTCAGCTCATCATTCCGTGTCTTCAGGTTGCTCACGTACATAAAGATGATGCAAGTAGACATATTGTACTTTCACACAGTTTTACCCAACTTTTAAACTGATATAGTACTACATTATATAAACTAGAGCTGAATCGATTAGTCAAATTGACACAAAATGAATCAGCAATTTCTTTGATAATTGATTAATAGACTCGAGACAAAAACTCCAAACGTTGTCTGGTTCCAGCTGCTCAAATGTGATGATTTTCTGCTCTTTTCTGTTTCATGTCATTGCAAAATAAATATGTTTGGATTTTCGTCTGTTGGTTGGACAAAACAAAACATTAGAAGACATCGCCTATCTCCTGATCACCATCCCTGAAGATGTGTTGTGGTTGCGTTTCGCCAAGAAAGAGTAATGTGCCATAACCTGAAAAGTCTGATATGAATTGGAAAAAGAAAGTGACCCAAAGTGAATTAAGGAATCTCACGAGCATAACACAAAAATGCTATTTATAAGAAATAACATGCACAGATGAATGAGTAGATTCACTTTAACTTATAGTCCTCAAGTGGTCCTGTAGGTTTCTCTTACATTTGTACTGCTGAACCAAAGTCTGGCTCTTTTTAGACAAGCAATAAATAACATTACATTAATATGACAACATTGGATTCAGACAGTGTACAGTGCTTATTATGTTGCATCAAACTACAGTACTTGGTGCAACCTAGTAAGATTGTTGTCGTGACTACGTAAAGTGACGCACGTTCTTATTAAGACATGGGACGAACATGTAAAAGTGCAATTACACAATGAGGTGCATGTCTGAAAGGGGCTTCTGACTGGTTTTCTCTCCTGCATTCACTTTAAAGCCCTAGTACAAATGAATTTAGAGATGCTGTTACACATCTGTTGCGTTAAGTGATAAACTTCTTATAAAGAGTTTCTTCCCCCCCAAAAAAAAAAAAAACTTTTCACCTTTTACACTCATCTCTAAATATTCCTGAACATGCTCACCATAAAAACCTGGAGAAGTTGAGGTGCGCAGAAAAGATGGATTTACATAGAGGATGAGCTGAAGTGCAGTCTCTAGAGGTTTATAGTATCTGACAGTAAGAGCAAGAGCAAGGGAGACATTAATACAGAGAGAGGCAGAAAAAAAAGTGAATATAAACCAACAGGATGGAAATACCAAGAAAGTGAGGGAGAGGGTGCATTAGAAGACAGACGAAAGTCACTTTGGAAAACAACAACAGCAGACTCTCTCCCTGAGCTTCCCATTGGCATCATTAAGATTTAGAGCTTTACGTGCTTTTAGCACAGTTAACAGCCTAACAACACCAGTAACAGACCAATGTAACAAAAATGAATGAGTAGGAAATTACTATAACCATATTTTCAACATTACGCAGCAATTAAATATAATAGCAAATAATGTTAATTTTCTGCTAATAAATATCCTTGTAGTAATGAGTACTTTTTAGTGTAATAACTGCAGCAAGAACTGAGTGTTATTTTCTGAAAAGGTGAGCAGGTGTGACTGAGAGCGGCTTTTATGGTTGAGAGCGTCACCTCTGTTACCATGCAAATTCCTGCCGGCCGTAAAACCAAACCTAAATCTCTCTTCTCAGACACCTGCTCTCCATCTCTGTCTCTGCCTTCCTACTGTCTGGAAAAAAATATTAATCTTAATGTTTAAACAATAAAAAAAAAAGTTTTTTAACAACAACGTAGGAATTAAATGAGTTGTGTGCTTTCTCTGAAGTTTCGTAGCTTCGACTGCCAAGACTTCTCTGATAAGGCGGCTCTGACAGCAGTGTGGGGGGAGTACATAAATTAATAAACAACACAAGACAGGAAATGAAATTACTTCACAGATGCAGAGGACAGATAGCAGGAAGACAGATAAGAGGTGAAACAGATGCATAGAAAACACAACCGCTGACTGACTGGAAACACTACCGGCTGACAAACACATCCTGTGAGAAACGGTTTAGTCACAGTGAAAAGTATGTACAGGAAGATGACCAGATCAAAGAAACAAGGAGCAGGAGCTACCATTTACGTGACGTGTCCTAAAGAAATGGACAGCCTGACTAAAGAATCACTTTAGTGTCAGGATTTGTGTGACAGCAGGTTTAGATCTGGGGGGGGAGTACAAATACTCCATGTAGGTGGCCCACTGCGGCCACCAAGTTGTATCCCTGTACTGCGAGCCTTCGCCTAACCAGTGCTGCATTTCCACAAACATCTCGATTCCTTCACACCTTTTTGTTCAATATTGTATCTGTGAGGAAGCGAGAGAGAGAGAGAGAGAGAGACTGAACTAGGAGAATTGATGTACCATGTGTTTACACAGAACTTGAATATTCAATTTAAATTATTATAAAAATGTCTTTTCATTCTGTTAATGTCTTTTCATTTATTGAAGTGTCACAGTTAAGGAAGGCTGTGTTAAGTTGTGTTAAATTGCCTTTTCTATGTTCATTTTTACATAACTTTACACTTGGGCCACCAAAAATGTACTTTGGCTTGGTGGCCCGTGGGGCCAGTGCTTAAAGATATTAGCGTCTATCCCTGAGACTATAATAACACATACTTGCTCCAGTCAACACACTCAAGTTTTTAGTTTTTACGTCTGGCATGACCAGTATCTTTTGGTGGCTAACATTAGCAAACTTTAGATACTAACTGGTATTAGTGAGTTCACAAAATTTCAGATTCTTCTACTTGAGCTACTGCTACATAGAACTCACTTTAAATACTCAAAAACTCACCATCACCCGATAACAATTCCCAAACGGAAAACTGCTCACATGAAACAAGCAGACAGTCGGCATGCTATCAACCGTCTGCTGATACATAAGCTACTCTTGTGAATTCAAACTGCTGCCTAAAATGCTGTCCCGACCTTTTTTAAGCTGAAGATGTTAAAAGATTGTGGAGAAATCTCTGTGATATGTAAATAAGGTGGAGAAAAAGAGCCGCATGATACTAAAAGCAGGCAGGGGGCATGAAAAGTAAAAAAAAATAAAATAAATAAAAGACATGAAGGAGATTCTGGTCCCAGTCACAGAGCACACGAGGAGGTTCACTTAGAGGTCTCTCTTTTTTATGAATCTTCTCTAAAGCAATCTGCACCGGACTTGATATGAAAGGATAATGTTCATAAAAAAATCACAACCTTAAGATTACAAATTCCGTTGGACTTGGTGTTAAAGGCCTTTATTGTCAATGATGCTCAGGAAGAGGAAAGTGACAGACGGGAAGAACCAAGTGTCTATATGACCTTCTTCTAAAGCTGCCAAAAGCAGAAGTGATACACTCTGTAGAGGCTGGTTTATTTGTGTCAACTACTTCCGGCATAAGAGCATAAGACACAAACTTCCTTATAATCGTGTGTGTGTGTGTGTGTGTGCAAATTGTACATCTCGTTATGTGCAGATGGTGATTCAGAGAGCAAGTTATGGATTTAATTCTGTCTGAGTCTGGTAATTGGCAAGCTTGAAGATATAATTCAGGAAAGATGAGCGCTCTCATAAAACTGACAAGAACAAGACTCTCAAGAGACATAACAAGCTTGTCAAAGACACCCGATACACTGATGGATTAGCTCACATCTGAGGCTCCAGCTTGCAGCAGTGGCATGACAGATGTCGTCAGAAAAACCCCAAGAGCCTGCAACCTACACACCAGCTAACAATTTAGGCTAATCTCCTAACCTCCTTCTGAATAAACCCACATACTTCAGCCCACCTGCTAGCTGATTGCTAGGCTAATCTCTTAGCTTGTGGGTGCAAGTATGTGGGGTTTTATTTCAGTGGAAAAGCTAACTAGCCACTAAACTAAACTCCTGGGCTTCCACTGTAGATCCCACCAGCCTCCACCCTTCTTAGCTTGGCAACAAGAAAGTGAGGCAAGCAAGGAAATAATGTGCCTTTCATGAAAACTATTCGCACAAGGATGGGAGTGTGGCTCTGACAAAGGCTCAGATTATGTTTGGAAAACAACAGCAACAGTCTTGCCGATCCGTCAGTGGGCTGAGAGGGCTGCGGTCCGGGTTGAGGAGCAAAATGACAAGGAAATAAGGCTGAGAGACTACGACTGAATGGCTGAAATTCGATCGGGTCTATTGCCATGAGGTCCGATAGAGCTGGCAATGAATCTGAAACACTGGGGGGTTAAGTGAGCAAGACCTAGGTGGCTGAGAGTACAGCTGATACTGCAGACGGTAAAAAGATAAAAAGGGCTTTAAATTATGAGACACCAGGAGTACGGTGGATCGTTTCTGGGCTCAGGTACAGCTTAAACCACTGTTTCATGTTATTTCCCCAACCTCGCTTCACATGCTGTCTAACAGGGAATCACTGAAATATAAATGAGAACAAATGAATATGAAAAAGTACAGGTGCTAAGGGAGACTGGAGTGACCTTACAGGGTTATTACTGAAATTGGGGCGTGTAAAAACATGGTACTGAAAAGGCTGGCAGGTCTGAGTTTAAGGTCCTCAAAGGCTGTTGTAATGAAGACACTGATGAAAACAGGAAGGTTAAAAGCTGTGCCTCAGTCGTCTCTGTACCCGTCTCTTGTCAGCTCTGCATAAATATATGAGTGGTTGAATAATTGAAGTAAATGTGTTTAAATGTGACCCCAGCAGCCTGTTGACGTTCCGGATGAGCCTGTCCACTCAGCCACACCAGGGTCCTAAAGGAAAACACGTGAACCTCAGAGCCGGATCACAACTGTGACTCGACTCGGCAGGTGTGTTTGGAAGCATCTGCTGTCAAGGGTTCAATCCCCGTCAACCTTAGAGGGTGGCGTTGGTGTGGGGGGTGTTACTGCTCTTCCACTACATACGGTAAAGCCCAGTTTGATCTCACCGAGCCGTGAACTCAGCCCTCACAGAAAACCCAACCCGGCCAACGTGTCAGCCTCTCTTAAACCAAAGCACCTCTTACCCTTAACTGATTGGCTCAACAGAGGCGTCTCTGCTGGCGGCATACAGACAAAGTGCTGTTTTTAAAAGCACCTTCAGTTCTTGATATGTTCTAGCTTGTAACCGGATATCTGTGCTTTGGAGATTAGGATCGCTCCTACATTTCTGCTCATACTTTCAGATCTCAGTCTTATTTTACTTTATTGCTTTCGGCCGCATCAGAGCTGCGTTAAGTTACTGCTAACACAACCTGCTGCTTCACATTCAATCTGTCCACCAGAAAACAATTTATTGTGACGCAGCCCCAGAAACGATTGTGTATTTGACTGCTTTGTTGGCAGTGATATTCTTATGATAATATACGATAAAAAAATGGTTTACACAACAAGACAAGGGTGTGTTCTGCAATATAGAGTTTTAAACGTTGCAGGGAAGAAACCTCCAACACATCATCAAAATAAACGCCTTTGACCTGTTGAAAACCTTTCGCATGTCTTGATTCAAGTATCCCCACCCACTAACAGCATTTAAGTAATAAATCCATGTCTTTGAAGCCAAAATAGTGCAAGCTGGTTTTTAATATTGTCAGTACCAATTTTACTATTCTGGGAATTTATCATGGCAACAATCATTGTATTCTCATTATTGAGAACAGCGAGGTAAACAGTAGGAATACGTATTTGTGTAATAAAAGTAAGCAGCCAGGAATGTGTGCTTGAACTTCTCCAACTAGCTGACGCAGCAACCGGATAACTTTGCTTTTGCTGGACAAGATAACCCAGCTATTTACTTGTTTTGCCTGAAACCTCTGTGTCGGGAACCTCATGTTTCCAACACAGGGATTGTGTTTTTGATGCAGCGGTAATGACATGTCCTTACACACATTCATCCCAACACACACACACACACATATATACATAACCTTGTCATTGAACAAAAGGTTTCCATTTGTCCTTCACATCATCCCGATGTGATCTAGACAACTGTAAAGAAACCTATTATGTTCTCTATCAGAGCTCAAGCTGTCATGGTGCTTTCATCAAGTATTAACTTCTCAAGGGCTGACATAGTATATATTGAGGTGTGTGTGTGTGTGTGTGTGTGTGTGTGTGTGTGTGTGTGTTCTGGCACAGTACAGTGCCCCTGCGAGCCATATATTGATTAATGTCCCATATCAGTGAGGTGAGACCAGCCCTAGATAGATATGACATCTCATTTAGAGAAACATCACCCCAACTTTCCTTCATTTATCTCACCCCCGCTGCCATATGACGGGCCTGTGTGTGTGCGTACATGAATGACTTCCTCATGTGTGCTTCCGTCTGTGTTGTGTCCCCATCTTTCTCTGTGTGTGTGTGTGTGTGTGGTATTTGTCAAATGGTAGCAGAAGTGAAAAGGTCTCATCTTGAAGACCGTGTGCAGGCTGACCCATCCAAATAGCAGATTATCTGGTACACACACACACATTCAAAGCAGAAAGGTCAATCTGATCTCTTGGCAGCCAGCAGCCCTCAGCTTTTAAAACACCAGTCACACCGGTGGTGACTGATGGACTTCAATTTTCTCTTTCCCTGTTCATTTCTCTGCCTCCCAGCAGGAGCCTGAATATTAGGCTTTGAGCAGCCGAGGGGGAAAGAGGAGACGGCTGTGTTAGCTGAGGCAGAGCGAAAAGAGGCAAAGGAGCCGGGACATAAACTACCAGAGGTATAGTACAACAGTAGAGAGAGACGAATAGAAGTAGAGGGGCCAAGAAGGGTGAAAAGCAGAGAAGAAACTGAGTTAATGCATGAGCGTCACATCCTTTTGAAATGCTTTAAAATAAAAAACCTTCGTTCAGGAATTAGGTTTACTGTACTTGGTAACTGTTGTTCCACACGCCCTAAAAAAATGTTTGTACACTGAAAAGTGGGCCGGTCTGTTGCACTGAGGGGACAGGAAGTCAGAGGAATGAAAGAAAAAAAACTTTTCAAATCAAAGGTTGGTCAATTTGTGACCAAATGAGACCAAAGTGATGATCCATTATTTACTCAGACAACTAAGCAGTTTTGTGTGAAAATTTATTTTGAGCAATGATTTGGATGAGGTGGAAGCTTTGATTATCATGCCAGTAATGGCTCTAATTAGTAAGTGAAAATAGGTCGGATCTCCTCTATCAACTTCCGACATCAAAATGGACTAATTTCCCCAATACTGAACTAATTTCCTCACTATTAAAGATCATTATTTCAGAATCAGAAAGCCTTGATACTCTACTCTGCACAAGGCCTTTAACTCCTACCGCTGCAAACTAATCACACCAGGAAATGATTTAATGTTTTCCATAAAGACAGGTAGTAATGGGAAAGTTGGAGAGAAGAGTCACAATGTTTTACTGCTCCACAGAGGCAAAACAGGGAGACGACTACTAACAACAACAGAATAATCTCAGTAATACAGGAAATCAGTTTAAAGGGTTTAAAGTTTTCAATATTTTATATTTAATCTAATGTTAAAATTGAGCAGTATGCCAGTCTTGACGAAGAAAGGTATGTTTGTCCAGTGTGCATCAACTTAATACAGAAAAGGAGTTGCATTTTATTTTCTATTGTCCTCTTTACTTTCTACAGCAGAATAAAAACAGATTTTATCTTTTAAATGGAAGAAGCACAAAGTCGCAGACTTTTTCTTTCACATAAGAAACATTTAAGTAGTTACTCTGAGAAAAAGCCTTAAGGATGAGTGAGGAAAAACAATCAAGTTTGTTTGTTTCTTCCTTTCTTTTTCTTGTGCTGCTGCTATTTGGTGCAAACTAAACGTTATGTTTATCTGCCTACGGAGTTTATAATTGCTTTTAAATTGAAATAAAGGTTTTAAGGAGGTTTTCCCAAAAAGAACTGACTGCATTGCTTTTAATTCCTTTCGCTCAGAGGAAGCCAGCGTGTGCTCCAGCCACTTTGTGACTCTCAATAAAAGGCTGTGGTGTATTCAGTTGTTTCTATATTATAAGTCTATGAAAAGCCTGAATCAGTAAGTGTAAGTTACAGTACTAGAAGGTATCTCAAGATGTGTATTTCAGTCCTGTTTATCTAACCAAACGCACAGTTCATTATCTTGTGGTCCACACACGCCAGCTTCACGGAAAAGGGTTCACTATCATTTTTGCTAAAACACAGGTCTGTATGTAAGATTTATCATCGCAGGATCGTTTCGGGAGCAGATCGGGGTTCAACGTCTCGCACAAAGACACTCTGGCATACACAGAGAAGAAGCCGAGGGTCGACCCACCAAACCGGAGATTAGTGGACAACTATACCTGCTGGTGTTACCAGAAGACGTCTTGCTCTAACTAACGAACACCATTTGTCATTTTCACTTCGGGATAAGACACCAACTTCAGTGCCACAGTTTTAATTACAGTCGGTTACAGTTACAATCGTACCTGGTGCAGGGCAGTGAGACCGTCTTCATTGCAGAGGTCTGGACTCACGTTATTCTTCAGCAGGTAACGCACTGGTGGAAAGAGAGATGGGGAAACATAATTAAAAAGGTGGAAGTCTAAAATAACGGGGAAATATTTCTGTTTTAAACTCTGGGTTTCCTTCAGTTGGCTTGAATAACTGCATTTCCTCTTACTATTTAAAGCAGATTCAGAGGCCTCGCTTCACTGCATGCCTCACTCACATGCCATTATGAAATACTATTTTGTGGTTGAGAATTGAAAAATACCCAGTTGTGAGTTAAGAGGCACACATGTTGCATGGTGAACACGGCTGTTTGGGTGTAATCAGTATTTCTGAAAAAATAAGATGCTCAGGCTGCAAACAAACAAACCGATGCAGGACAAAAGCATGACGGGATTCCATACAACCCAATTCCTCTGGATTGCTCACACAGCCCGCAGGTGCACCTTAACCCTTGTGCTACCTTGCCGGGTCATCATATTGACCCAGTGGCCCATTGTCTTGACCCAGTGTCTTCTCCACAGGGTAGCACAAGGGTTAACGTAACATTTTGCTACCCAGTGACATCGATTAATCCATTAATATTACTGCATCATCGTGA
>JAVQJD010007472.1:0-22623 GCA_036023655.1 Nannoperca australis
AGAGAGAGAGAGAGAGAGAGAGAGAGAGAGATAGAGAGAGAGAGAGAGAGAGAGAGAGAGAGAGAGAGAGAGAGAGAGAGAGAGAGAGAGATACACACACACAGGAAACATCTGGGAAGAATCAGGGCGTAGAGGGGAGAAGACGACAAAACTGAAGAAGAAAAAAAAGCAGAGGAGGATGAAGGCTCGACCACAGGTTACAACCAGGCCCAAGCTCTGCGAGATTTGCAGGAACCCACAAAATGAACACACACATGCACACACACAATCACAGAAAGTGAGCCACAGGGCTTATCGAGGCTATGTATATAAAAGTATACAAACATCTCAACACAGTTTACTCTGCACCAGGTTTTAGTAGCGGGACTGAGCAGAAGTTAGAAATAATATTTGTATCCTTTAAAATAGAAGAGTCAAAACCCAGAGGAAATCCACCTTAAAAGACGTCATTCACAGACTATTAATGTTGTCAAGGCATGCAATAAAAAAACTTTACATAAAATGAATGAAAAATCTGTTAAATCATGTTATGCTTAATATCTGAAGCAGTAAGACACACTTTTACACCATTTTCAAACAGCTCTTGACACAGCCGTTTTAAATCTTTAAAGATTATCACTCATCCAGAAATGTTGATAGAAATCAAGCACAAATTTGACAGTTAACTGACTGCAGAGTAAGAGAACTGAAGAAAATCCTTTGTTATTAAAGCTGGGACAGATCGGATATGGGATCAGCCACAACAAGAAGAAGAAGAAAAAAAAAAAGGGAAAAAAAAGCATGTGAACACACACACAGAAAAGAAAAAACAGCCACATGCTCTCCATCCTTTCCTCACATGCTCACACACTACATAAATAGTCCCATGTAAAACAAGAGGGTAACAATGACTTCACCAGGCTTGGCCACACTCGCGCGCACACACGCGCGCGCCCACACACACACACACACACACACACACACACACACACTCTCTCTCTCTCTCTCTCTCTCTCTCTCTGAGTCTTCCTCTCATTTTCTCCCCATTTGGCCTACTGAGAAACTTCCATGAGAACAACTTACTGATGAAGTTCCCAGTAGGAAGCAGCTGCAGCTTCTGTATGCTACAGTACTTACTGCAGCAAAAGGAGGATGGATTTGGATTTTACTTTTATCTCTTATATCTACAGCATTAGAGTAACACAGCATGAATGTTAAGAAAGATTACATATTACTGTGAAAAGCATGTAACTTGATTTCAAACCTCTGAAGAATTGTGTACTTTTCAAATAATTGAGAAAAAATTGAAAAGGAATGTAAATTCAGCTTGATTATCAGGCAAAAGAGCACGATCAAGAACATCTGCGCCAAGCGATGACTACCAGGCACAGTTTGCTGAAAATCTCACAGCACGTCAACTTGCCAGGTTCATCACAATCTGACTTAGTAATTATGTGTTATTGGACATTAACAGAGCAGAACAACTCGCATATTGTGCATTTAGATTCCCTAATTAAAAGCCTAAACAAAACCTCACTCTGTGACTGGCTCTTATATTCTTAAGGAGGGACGAAACAGATGAGCAAGAGGACTTTTAGACTGGCGGGTCTACAACTACAGAGTGGCAGGCAGGCGAGCAGGCAGCAGCAAGCTTCCAGCCCGCAGGCTCCAGTGGACAGGATAAGGCTTCTTTGTTCAAGACTCCTCCTACTCCTTAGAGAAAATGAGAAAGTAGCCCCTGCTGCCTGACAAGGAGCCCACTCACCACACACACAACGATACATGTGCATACCTACACAAACACATGCAGACTTAGTGCAGACATAGAGGTCACATCGCTCCACATATGAGCCTGCCACTAGGACTGCCAATATTTTCTAATCACTTTTATATGCAGAATTTACCATGACAATAAAACTTTCTGTATTGCTTTAGTAACTTCACAGCAAAAACTGAAGAGACACTATTAAAACACAGCAGAGAAAAATATACTCAAAACCACACTGTTAAATACAAAAAAAAATGACAAAAGCAAAATCCACCCATTTATTATGCCTGTTAATGCTGCCCCACATAACAAAAACAAGTTTGAGTTGGTTTTAGAAAGTGTTTTCTTCTCACTCTAGCCAGTGCCTCCCCCTTACTTCAGCTTGCTGTGATTGGACAACAAAGAAACCCTGAGCTTCCTCCTTCATAGCCCCGCCTAAAGCCCGAGGTGTCAGGTGTCCATCTGTGTCAACGCTCACCGAAAATATGACTGAACTTACAGACAAAAGAAAGCCAACTGCAAGCAGCTCAACAACAACAACAAAAACACATTATTGAGCAACTGGTGTAGTCAGGACACAGGAAAACCGCCATTCAGGCAAAACAGAAAAAGTTTGAGAGAGTGAACACAAAAGCTTCTAAATATGCAGGAACCGTCAACACTGAGCAGAGCAATCAGTGCAGACAAAAAACAAGCTACACAGACAGAAGCAGCCAGCAAAATCCAAAAGCTAGAATGGTGTCAGATAACCATCTCTGGAAATTTGAACCGTGCATGTGTGTGCGTGTGTGGTGGGAGGTTGCAGGGGTTTATTTTCTGCTTTTCTGTCTAGCTTTATCCCCCAAGAAGTCCGTCGTTTTCAAAACCTGATCACTGTCCCTACAATTGACAGATGAGTTAAATGAAGCAGAAAGCCTGTGTTAAATAAATACTAGTAGTACCCTTCAGTGTTTCCTGTAGCAGCCATTTTTACCCACTAACCTTTTTCTGTAACAACAACCCATCATTCTCCACTTTAGTGTAATCACTGTTCCACTGTTTCCAACAGTGCAAACAAAGAGGAAAACTTTTCAGAGGCCGACTCTGACTGCAGGTTTCAACAAATCAGTCTCCGCAGATACCTTTGCCAGAGAAAGAATGCCCTCAGAGAAACCTCAAATTGAATGACAAAAAAATAAGACATATTGAGCAGCATGGCCCTGCGGCAAAAGAGTTTACAGCTTTGTAGAAAGCCTTGGATTTAACTTCAAGTTGCAACTAGCAATTGACTTTTCTTGGGTAGAGATTAACCTAGAGCACCTACAGTCAAATGACTTCAAGGTCATAATTAAATTGAAGATTAAATAAAATGGATTATGGCTTATCATGGATTACTTCTAGGAAAAAATCTCGGTACAATGAGCAGTTTGAAAAGTCTTAAAACATCACAGACTTTTTAGATCAGTTTTATGTTCACAGATCCTAATTTTAACTACACAAAATGGCTGCATTTAGAAGCTGTGGCAAGGAGTTGCGACACCAACTGAAAGTTGATATGACAATAAGTCCCATTGTACTTCGGTAGGCTGACTTACGAAATAAAATTCAACTTGTGATACACTAGTAGGAGCGTTTGCTTATTAATGTATGCAGGAGTTAACCGCAGAATGCATGAAATATATCTCACAGAGAGTAGAAAACTACTGAGTGGGTGATGCATTTACTGCCTTGTTTCTCTAAAGAGTATGATGGTAATTCTCACACCACTGACACGTGCATAACCGGAGGCAAGAGGACTCTGCACAAATGTCAAGACACACAAGCTAATCCTTTTCTTATGTTAGCCAGACGGTCACAAGATGAAGGAACAAAGACCCTTCCCCCCTGTGCCTCTAGAAAAACTTGCTTCAAAAGTCTGATTCCCACCTGTAACACAAGTCGAGGCAACACTGGCGAGGCAATATATACAACTTTTGCAGTTACTTTTGTCTTGATGAGACTCAGCAGGTAAAATCCCTTCACAGATTCTAGGGGGAAAAAAACGGATCCTCTCAGGCTTATTGTTGATTTATTTATTTATTATCTGTATGCTGCTCAGTGTGTTCCAAATAACCACTGCCTCACAAATAAACTGCGAATACGCTACTACACTTTGCGTTTGCGGAGACTCTCGTTCGTCTTTGAGAACTCATCATAATTGCTATGAATACAAACTGACTACAGCTGCAGAGTTACCTTTGAAGTCTAAATGCGTTTGTGTCAGAGCTAGTGCACAAATGGCAGCATGTACTGCATGTGCATCCACACATGAATCTTTATGTTTGCACATTCTTCACCACAGAAATACACTACCAGTTACCGTGCTGTTATCATCCACTGTATTCTATCACGTCACCTCATAGCCATGTTGACTGACCATCAGGTGACGTACAAATCACAGCTATCCTTAATTTATAATACTAGTGTTATTTTCAGCAACAGGACATATTGCTAAGAATTAGCATGCATGCAAAACTGCACAGCTATATCTAACACCTCCTTGACTGTCTGCAATAAATAGCAATGGCTGGAGTCCCATGACTGACTCAGTCAAACCGAAAACGAGGGGGGCTCTGACTCCACTTCCCCCGGCCCCAGCAGTCCTTCACCATCAACCAGCGCTCCAGAATCTCTGGAATCTCTGGAAGTGGGAATGTGGGAACGCTGGAGATGTGAGTAATCTTTCTGTTGTGCAGTCCCCGTTTCCAAGCTCCCAGAGATCTGCGGCTATAAGGATAACGCCGTGGAGCCAGCTAAACCTGGCGTAGCACCCTGAAGTCCAAACTGGGATTTCTGAGAAAGCCTGCCTGTGCACAGCTTCGCCGAGCGAGGAGCCCGCAAACACGTGGCCAACAGAAACATTTGCATACACAAGTAAAGAAAATTAGGTCTTTTCCAAACTGGGAGTTTTGTACATGTGTATATGGTGGCCTCTTCCATGGCTACAGTGTGTGTTCGTGTGTGAGAGGGAGACAGACAAACAGAAAAAGTTGCAAGGATGGAAAATTTGAGATCTATATTTTTTTACCAGCGCTTCAGGAAATGAGCTTCTAGAAAATAACTCAATTTCAAGGTCTTCATAATGGATTTCATTAGAAAGTGTCTAAGTGCCTGTTCATTCATCCAACAACTAATGAGTTTTTCTCAGTGTGTGTACTCACAGCTGTGCGGCAAACAGTCGGCTCATCTTTGCCACATGCTCATTGTCGTCCATGTCACTGTCCCCCTGGTCCCCGCTCAGCTTCCTCTTGGTGGGGCTGATGGGAGGAGGCCCCGTCCTGTGGCTGGAGATGGAGGAGATGGAAGATGAGGAGGATGACGACGAAGAGGAGGATGAGGAGGAAGAAGACGAGGACAGAGACAGGGACTGGAGTCTGGGGTCCCCCCTCAAAGCTGCTTCGCCTGAGGTGAGGAGACAGCGAAGAAGAAGAAAAAAAAAGATATAAAAAGGAGAGATAGGGAGTTATTAGTGATGCTGAACCTCTATAAGTTTGAGGCAGCGATCAATTAAAAACCACCTTTACACAAATTTAAAGTATAGCACCAGTAACATAAAACAAAGCTGTTATTATACTATTTGAGTATTCATTGAGATTTCAAAACAACAGTTGGTCATTTCAAATATGAAATGCCACTCGTGCCGTCACTGTCAACTGACACGCTTACACTCCCAACAGGGTGCTTAGCCATGGATGTTAATTATGGTAAAATTATGTTAATTTCAAATAGAAGGCACCATTTCTATTGCCACTTTAAACAAGTTGATCACAACTACTCCACAGCAGTGTTACTGTACAGGCTGTGTTTGGGTTTTGTTGACTTATACAGTTTGCTGAGTGAAGCACAAACCTCTGGCAAAAGCAGAGGAGTATCTGGTTGGGAATGTTTTGGAAGAAATAGCTGTGGATGGGTTCTGCATACATGTGTGTGTGTGTGTGTGTGTGTGTGTGTGGTGTGTGTGGTGTGTGAACTATTTCTCTGTGTGCGTCTGACTCTCTCCAGTCTTGTCCTGGTTACAGAAAGCCTACAGAGTCGTCAGTGAGTGGGAGTAAGAACTAAAGAGAATCAGGAAAACTACCACTGGCTCTGTCTCAGCACTGGGACTTTCCACTGCTTCGGCCTCATGTATCTGTCTAACTCTTCCCAAACAAAACATAAAGCCTAGACTAAAAGTCCCATTCCAACTCGCAGCTTTCTCCATAACTACCCTCATACTCATAGAGAAAAACTGTTAATAACACTATCCCTTCCAGTGCAACACCCTCTGGTTGCTCCAGCTTCCTTTCAAATACTTTTATTTGAATACTTTTATTACAGACAATATTAAACTGCAGTGTTAAATTATATTTGGGAGAATTATTCATTTTTTTGGCATTGGTGTTGCACAATAAAAAAAGCCTTGTTAGAACTGATTTGTAACACCGTAGACATTGCCATTGTTTTTTTTTCTGGGGATTTAAATAAACTATTAATAATAATAATTTAAAATATTTCATAATAGTATTTGCAGCATAATGTTGTACTAGTTTGTTTACTGTAAACATTTTCTGAGCTGTCTTAATCACTTGAGGAAGTTTCCTGTAAACTACAGTAGACAGTGTTCTTTTGTTGGAGGAAACACAATGACATGTCATAAAAACTTGGTGAAAACCTGTTTAAACCCACTGGAAAACAATTATATCATTAAGTTATTCAAAAGGCTGTAGCGCTAACACACACACACACAAAGAAAAGGCTTTGTAATCTAGTAAAAATGTGTGCTCTATTCCTCCACTTTCCCCTATGTATGTTTAGTTTTAGCATGGCCTCCCTCTCTCTCTGGCATGTTCCTGCTCGCCCCACTGTGTACCATGGCAACAAGGGTGACATCATTGCTTTTGGCAGGACAGAGGGATGGCAATAAAAGAAGCGAGACTGTGACACCGCACTGTCCAATCAGGGTCCAGGACACCTAATAGCTTATCAGAGGTTCAGGAGAAAAGCAGTGAATCTGTGAGTGTTTCCCCTGGAAACAAATAAGACATTTAGACGTATAGAGTCAAACACTGTGGACCCAACTGGTGCATAACAGTCAACCTGAGACAGTTTTTGTTGACAATGCTTTAGAGAGATGTTTAAACTTTTAATCATTTTAGATAGTCTGTGACTCACTTTAAACAAAAACTGAACACTAAATTAGCATTATTTCTAGCTAGGGGTGTCTAATAAACTGGCAACTGGGTGTATTGGTGCAAAATGTAACCAAACGATACTGTTAACAGCAGCAGGCAAAATAAAACGCAGAAATAAACAGAAGCACAGAATGGCAATGCTAGAAAAGGACTCTCAGCTTTACCACCCTGTCTTTGGTGCAATTTACCCTCAAATCAAAAGGACAGATGGGAACAAGAACACACGCTATGCTACAAACGAGAAAAACATAATATTGCAATATAACAAGAAAGTGTTATTTTTTCTCTCTGTTCAACCAGCAGACAATCAGTGGAAGGAGGGCTGTTGAATAGAAGCAAACCTCCGCTCTCTCTTTTCCCCTCTCTGCTCTCTCAGTTCATTAGGTCCACATGATCAAAGCCTATTTCTCTTGACAGATCTTCAAACAGCTTGGAATCAGGATGAGATTGGATTACAAACGGAGGTGAACCTCTCTATCTCTCCACTTCCCTCTCTCTCTTTCCCCTCTCTCCTTTTTCCCCCCTTCTGATCTTTAAAAAAGATGAGTCCAAGCATGTCCTCTCCTCTCTGTGCAAAGTGATTTTTTTTGGCTGAGTTTCTTAGTAACCTGAACTTGCCTCTCTGTGCTGCCTTTTTTTTGGAACTCCATGGAGGTTTAAGGCTTTAAATACTTTAAAAAGGACACAGAAGTTCTATTTAGTTTGAGCTGAACTTTTAAACCAGATGTTGGATTGGTTTGATCTCTGACAGAAAGACAGACAGACAACAACGGGAGACAGACAAGTTGACAAAAGTACATGGCATTGAGGAGGTTTTGAACCTTGTTTATTTTCTCCTGCTCAGCAGCAAAAAAGGGACAGTCAGCATTCCCCTGCACCCCTCACTGCCAGGCCTACAACTGCTAGCAGCTTTACAGAAAGAGAAAGGGAGAGCTGGAGGCCAGGCAGAGATAGATAGTGACTAAAACATTACAGGGCCCTCATGTAGTACAAATCGTCTAAGTCTGCGAGCAAATCAATCACAAAAGTGGCTAAAAACAATCATTTTCCAAAAACATAAATCAGCAGTTTAATATGGTTGGAAAACAAAACGATGTGAAATGAAATGAGAGCAATCAGTTGGCACAGAATTGCAGAAAATTTGAGTTTATAGTTAGCAACTGTGTACAGTGCTGCATATGAAGGCAACTTGGGGTTAGCAAATCAGTGAACTACCTTTGTTGGTTATTGTAACAATATCAATGTTATACTCTGTATGATATGCTGAGGCCTAAAGGGCACACAGGTGAAGGTAGAGATTTGCCGTCTTGTTTTACACAGCATGACAACATGGTTTGACTCCATTCCTCTTTTCCTGCTACGCTACCTGGCATCATAAGCATAATACAATTGCCAGCACGTTAAGGCCAACTTCAATATATGACTTCATTACTGCCTTTAAATAATTGACATCCGTCATGCATCCAGGGGGTCAGGTACCATTAGCATTTAGCATAAATTCCCAGAAGAGGATCCCATTCAGAACTGATTTGCAATATGCAAACCTGTTCCATCCATCATCTTCTGACACATTCATTCATCCAACAAGGACTGCAACACCAGATGGCAATGCTAAGTCTCATTTGTTTCTAAAAGCAGATCTGAGATGAGTTAAGGGACAGAGAATGTTAAGGGGCCAAACAGGATACAAAGAATACATACTGTAAATAAACGTCACTCATCTAGTATATTAACCAAACTTTGTCAGTCAAATTA
Source organism: Nannoperca australis (assembly GCA_036023655.1). Classification (NCBI taxonomy): domain Eukaryota; kingdom Metazoa; phylum Chordata; class Actinopteri; order Centrarchiformes; family Percichthyidae; genus Nannoperca; species Nannoperca australis. The sequence continues at coordinate 8,692 of JAVQJD010007472.1, forward strand.
CGGTCAGAATTTGTGTGACTATAACACATTAACCTGGAATTACTAACAAATTTTCATTTTACTATAGCACATAAACACACTATGTCTGATTCTTTTTGTCGTTTTGTTTTACATTCATGCTCAAAAAAAGACAGGGGGAACTGGATGAAGATCGGTGTCTTAATGTTAAACTTTGTCTGTCAATGCATCATCCCCAAAAACAATAGTCATCAATGAAATAGTTACATTTATCTTGTTTCTTGCTTGTTTTTAATGACACAGGCAATGTATGTTGCTTTATGCCACTTAACATCCTTTATAAAATCGACCTGCTACTCAAACAAACCATTAAACCTCAGATTACTGGGATAGCGCAAGCTATCCAAACACTTGAATCCAGCTATTACAAATACAGTTATCCAAAGGCATTTGATTGTGTAGTGTGTATGTTTGATCATGTCATGACAGAAGTCAGGCTTGTTGTTTTTACACTTCAGGTGTCACAACTGCACTTGCTAATAAATGTTGATGATGAAATGGGTAAAAGCCTCTGAATAGGACTGACAGTGTACCAATGAGCATTTATGTGCATTTGTCAGGTAATGTTGTTTGAGTATGTGTGCTCATGCATAGAATAACAAGTCTGCACACCCACAATATCACAAAGCTCCTCCAACCCCTTCTTGGCTCAACATGTTCGAACACAAAGGGATTTTCTTTCACTCTTCTTACTGACTGGCTCTTTTTCCTGTGCTTTTATCTGTTGTTTTCTTATCATGAGGCACATGCTGGAGTCAGATTTAGCTCAGTCAGCTAAAAACAACACGCACTAACCCCCCACTCCCCCAAAGAAACCAAGAAAAACAAATAGATGGGCTAATCCTGCAGAGATGTGCTTCCAGAGCTAGAAATGAAGCATTGTGTCTAAATCTATCACAAAAGACACGCCCAGAGGATATACAAGTATGAAAATACTACTAAAAAGCAGTGTCCTCCCCTCTTCACTCCTGTAATTTTCTTCACTGGCATCTAGACAGGATGAAACCTGAGAAAGATGAAGCTCTGCAGTGACACAGAAAACCCTTCTGATTGGCTTCAATCCCAGGCCAGTGGCAGTCTTATCTGCTACACCATCACTGCACTTAAGAGCGAGCTTTTGAGCGGTGACTGAAATGTCACCAAAAAATGGCACATGTGCCAAAACCCCCTGAGCAAAACTTGAAAAGCCACATTGCCTAAAAGCAAAGAATTTAACTGCAATTTGTCAAACAGGAATTACAGCAACACAAGCATTAGAAATTAGAAACAGACAAAAGTACAGCCCTGTTGACAGAGACCATGATCACATGCTTTATCACAAAAAAACACCTCCTTACCTGCTCCTATAAAATGGTACTTGGCTATCTGCCGGTTCTACCTATCTGAACCTCCATGCAAATCGTCAAATGGTTTTCTGTCGCACAATCCTAATAGGAGTGCTATTAGGCAACAATTAATGAATTAATTGTGTTATTTCAATGCTGGAGTTTGATTCTGCACGTTGCAGTACAAATCAGGGGTGGAAGGGCGGAGGAAGGAACTTGTATTTAGTCTCCATGTAAAACTGGATGATATTACAACCCCTGACATGTCAGCACTAACTGCAGACCAGAAGACAGGAGTTGCACTACAAGAAGGTCGGTCTCTTTGCTAAGACATGGAAGCTCCTGCTCTGTGCATCCATGACATAACATGAAATCCTATGCTGCTGGTGCAAGAAAGAAATTGTAGTCCACACTGCAAAGTGGAAGGGAAGCACTTAACAGAAAGACATTATTTACAAATGCAAAAGCAGTTGGTGTCAATCCTTGAGAGTTTGTCAGAATATGATTCAACAAAACCAGGCATTTTTCAACATTTACCCACACATATCACACAGACCGGAATGCAAAGGGTTGACGTGAGTAATAGAGCGCAGACAGTCATAACTGAGCAACCAGTAACAGAGTGAGTCAGCCGTAGGAAAAGAGCCATGACAATTCACACATGGCTTACAGTCCATCATTCAGCCTTTGATATCAATCATTAGCCAGGTCTCCCCATTGAGGAGCGCAGAATGATAAGACAGGCTTATAAACACACTTTCATTTTTTTCAGATAACGAGCAAATAAAGTTAGCTAAAAGGGGAAATTGACGCTTACGTTAACTGCGTTGCTAACGGTTACTACGTCCCATGGGGAAAATAACGTACATCGGCAAAGACGTTGAAAAGTTATAACCAATGTACGTAGCAAGTCACGTGTCGTGCACAAATTCAAGTAATATACAAGTATTAAAACAATTCAAGTAATATACATGTATTAAAACATTTAACTTGTGTCTGCAAGTCGTGTGGAAAGTAAGAGCTAGCGTAGTAAGTTGAGTGAAAGAGAACTTCTACCAACAACGCCGCTAACGTAACTCAACAGTGCAACGACCACGGCCACTTCGAGCTTTTAAAAACAACCGGAGTTAACACCCACAAACAACCCAAACCCTTCACTTTACCTTCGTAGCAGAGAATGCCAATGTTGTTGTTCATTTTGTCCAGGTACTGGTAGTTCAACAGGTCCATTTTTGTTAGTAGCATTTATCGAGTTTTTACACAAAAAAAGGCCAGCTTTCTTTTTCTTCTCCTCTCAAGCGACGGTCAAAAAAAAAGCTAAAGGCCCAGCCTTCAACTTTGGTTTGTCTAAAAAAAAAAACGTAATAAGATTTTTAAAACGGATTCCCGCAGTTATTCTAATGAGTTCGGGATACTTTTTTTTTTTTTTTTTTTTGAAATACGGGTAAATGTTTCGCAGCGACAAAGAGCAACAAAAACAGAGTAGCGTCAGTTCTCCTCACAGCCAGCTGTAAGTCGACTGCACTGACACGCAGGCTATGCTTGGTATGACTCCTATGCTGCACCAGTGGTTTCCTCTGTTGCTGAGAGGGGCGCACTGGGCATGCTCGTTAAATCCCTGGAGCGCCTCAAATATCAGGGATGTTTTACGCGGAAGATCAGCCTCTACAAACACATCCAGAGAGCAAGAGGGGGGTGGAGAGAGAGAGAGAGAGAGAACTGCTGCAGCAACCCCCGTATTAAATGTCAAAAAGTAGGCTATCACAAGTCTTAATGCTGTAGTTTTGCCACAGGATATCAAACATGCCAAGATTGCTGAGGTACAACAGACACACATTAACTCCCACTAAGAATATGATAATTTGGGATATTATAAAAAAAGTGCCATAAAAGTATGTTATGGTTGCTATAATCTTATCACAGGGTGTGAGCCACTGCAGGAATATTATTGAAATATTATAGTGATAGCGTAGAAGTTATAAAGTTTGATAAGTCACTATAAATTGACTGTTTACAGATATGGAAATGAGAAGAAGAAGGCAGAGGGTGAGAGAAGGGAAAACTTACAAGTAAAAGGAAGAGTAAAGGGGAAAAAAGATCAGGAGTGTAAATAAAGTCTACATAGTCTTTCATGTGTGATGATCCTTCCTCACAAGAGAACAGAATATAATATAATAGACTAAGAACTTTACCATTTTGACCCTTAAAGTAGGTATATGGACATTATTACACAAAAAAAGTTAAACTAATTATGTAATCTAAATATTGGACGTGCAATATGAAAAATGTACATGTAAATTGCCTGTAAATGGAGGAAAAAACTTCCCTTTGTTGATTACCAAGTTGAATGAAGTCTCCTCAATTCCAGAATGGTTCTCTCCTGCCCCCTGGTGCTTAAAAGGGGCTCCACACAAGTTTTGTCTTCAATTAAGGGATTGATGTGGAAAAAGCAAGAGGCAACTGGGAATCTGTTCATCATAGATGAATAGGATGTGAATATCACATCACAATCACAATACATGGTTTGTGTGGAAAGAGTAGAGAAGAGTTGTCCCCCCGGGTATTTGACTGAGAACATAATGAGCAGGGTGTGTCTGCGCTTAAGAGTGTGCGTTTACATGCAAACACACATTTGTCATGTAAGTGTTCTTGTGTGACACATACCCGCAAAACACACAGACCGGGAAATGAGAGGCATCAGGAAAAGCTCAAACAAAATGATGTCAACTCAAGACCCCGTTAGAATATATTCTTAAAGCAATAAAAATGACTCCAAGAAAGAGTTTGAAAAAAAGAAAAAATCAGTATTGCCTTGCTTTTAACCAGCCTTGCACTGGTTAATGAATTATGAGAAACCTAGAGGAAGAGATTAAGCTATTAGGCAGGTGGATTTACTTTTCTATCCCGGGCTCCATGCAGGTTAAAAGCACTTTAGACTACATTCACCAGACAGCATTTAACACTGAAGTTATGTCTTCAGTGTTATTTCACTACATGGGCCTCTCCTAACTTCTAACACTGCTCAAAACCCTTTAATTATAACTTTATCCCCCATCTCTCTTGCACACACAAGCCACAACTACACAACAAACACAGTATGCATCTACGCAAACATACTCATACGTCTACTCTACTCTGCTCCTCCCCCTTTCTTTCTCATGCAAACAAGCACACTACACACAAACTACACACTAAAGGCCTCTCCCCTCCTCCCTCTTGGCCTCCCCCTCTAACGGTGGCTCAGAACTAAGGAACATGGTTCTTGTCTCATTGGATAGCCATTGTTTCCAGTTTCAGCCACAACAGAGGGTTCATTCAGTGCTGCTGCTGCTACAGTTGGTGCTGCAGGTTACAACTCAGAAGCTTAAACATCTAAAAAGTGAGAGGCCTGAAACCAAAAGTAGCCGTTTATTGCCCAGTTGTATTTTGTACGTGTAAAAAGTTGTTGCGGGCAGTAAAAGTTGGAAATTGTCACAACATTTCCGGGATTTCAGGTGGCACGCAGAGACAGTGAACATCTTCACACATTACTAGGCTGTTGGAAACAAGAAGTCATTAATTTCACGAGAGTGGAAGATGATAGACAGACAGTAACATAGCAGTGCCCCCGCATGGACCAAATTGACAACAGGTAATGGACATGTTAGGTTTTCCCTCATAACAACCGGATGTGGAAAGTAGAAGGCGGAGGCAACTTTTAAACTGCTTTATTTAGACAAAGCAATGCAAATACAATACAGTATGTATTTGAAGCCACTGCTAATGATTATGTTTTTTATTTAGTTCCACTGAGTTTCGAGACTTCTTTTTTAAGACATAAGTGGCCAATGCGGCAGTATGAAAGTTACAAACAGAACAATCAGGTATACCAAGAAAAACATAGAATAAGTCCAAGAGGCAATTCCAAAATAAGAGATAAGCCCGGAAATATTTAGAGGGGTGACATCTCCACCTTTTAAAAGAGACACAGGATGATGCATTCCTTACAAATGACATTAGTAAACAGGGCACTGTGGACTTTTAGAAAATGACTGTAATATCAAGTCAAGTGTATCTAGGCAACATGTACTTGGGTGCCAAAAAATGGTTTGAATCTAAAACTAGGATCAACATTCACAGGTAGTAATCTCGAGGGACAGACTAAAATAGAGAGAAAAGGATACAAAATCTCAACAATTCAACACGGCAGATCTGTCAGACACTACAACGGAGTCCTTGACAGCACAATGAGGAGCTCCCTCGGGCAGATGAAGACTTGGCTCTCCAAAATCTTCTTTGACCACTAAAATGTACCATCTAGATACTGAATGCTTGACCACCTGTTGTACTTCAGCTCCTCAATTACCTAAACCGGACTCGATGTGCATCAGACTGTCTTTTTCACTTTTCCCCGAGACTTTCTGTCTCTCATGCAGTAACCTGGACAACTCAGGAGGAGTGATAAAGAGACCATGCATATTTATCATATTTCATCTACAAAGTGTTTCATGTCTCATTTAACAATTCATTTTAGTTTTCTTAATCTTTGTACATCAGTCTACCTTAGTGCTGCTGGTGATTAGATGCGTCATTTGTTTCCCCGTGGCCGCTGCACTTGCATCCATGTGCTAATTTGTCTTGCAATGATCACAAACTCTTTACTTAAAATGTACTTAAAAAGGGGAAACACGGTTTCTAACACAGTGTCTTTGTTCTGGCTTGGACTGCTGTAACATTGAATAAGTAAGTAGATTAATAGTTACACAATAAGTTGGTGAAATTCCACCTCTTTCTTCCATAGGGACAAGTTGTTACACATAACTTAGCCTACTGTGGTTATAACCTTTTCTCCTGGCTGTATCCCCAGCTTGCTTTCTTCAGCATGAGTCAGAATTAAAGAGCTCGCTGTGAGGATGATTACCTATAATGTCAGCTATAGGAAAAGGCAGGCTGTGGCATCACTGTTGTTAAAATAACTTAAGTATCCACTGCTTCCCTAAACCCCATTTTACTTACGTGAACTACAGACCTGAGCCGGTTTATAATATTCTCTGGCCTTACAAAATAAGTTCTGCTTAGAGTTGGACCTCTGTAATTTGGTTTGATTTCTACCTTTGTTCCAAAGTGAAAAGGGTATAGGATGCATCAGTCCACCCACCCATTCACCAATCTTTCATTTAGTGGTGCAGGTATACAACTGTCCTTCATCTCCAGTGAAGAATTCCTGCTTTCCTGTCATTATCACCCCTCTTACTTCCTACCTGCCCATCTATCTATCTATCTATCTATGTATCAGGACAAGGCACTACCACACCTACTCAATCTCCTGCAGTGTTGTGTGTCTGTCTGAACAGGTCTAGGCTTCTCCGAGGAACGGGTGTGTCTGGATAACAGCACTGCAAAGGCCAGGTGGTGATTCATCCTAATGCTTTATTAACACGCTCCAGTGTTGTGACACAAGCACTGGCAGAATGAAAGACGACAGCATAACATTAGAGTATTTATTATATTATTTAAAAAGGGTTGACTTGCTTCTGCCTTTCTAACCTTTCCTGCTTCCTTCCTACTTTCCATTTATTTACCTGAAATTATCTTTACGCCTTGTTGAAAATGGATCAAGGATTTATCTTTAAACTTGATTATAAACATGATCTTTAAAAAGCCAGCTCTCACACTGGCAGAGATCACAGGTCAAATCCTCGATTACTTTATGGCGCCCTCTGTTGACATACCACCACACCATTACAGGGTTTGTTTACATAATGACATAATGGATTGAAGACGTTTATCCCCTCAGAAATGTGTTGTCTCAGCTCTTGGTATCAGGGTGGTTACCCAACTGTGACTTTTTCACAAACCCCAAGGCAGTAAAAAAAAACACCTGAGTTGGACAGACATGTATTACAAGTTATGATGCTATAGACTGGTGTTCTTCAACCACCTACAAGTCAAACGTTTTACAAATCCTGTACGGATTTAAGCAAATTTCCAGATTGCACCCTTGAATGTCCCTTCTTCTCACAAGACAACCGGGAACCAACAGGGGTTCAGCTTTCTGTGAAGACATTTACGCCATCTTACTAGCACATAGCAGCTGCAACAAGACACCTTGCAGAAGGTTCCTGGGTGTGTTTGGATGCTGAACAAACACATACAGAAGAGGAAATATCAGGTTTCTTCACTGAAACAATGATAACAACAGGTGATTGTGTGGAGGTGAAGCTATTTGGTCATTCCCCACCTGTGTGTGTGTGTGTGTGTGTGTGTGTGTGTGTGTGTGTGTGTGTGTGTGTGTGTGTGGCAAATGGTAAAATGTGGAAACCCTGTCAGACAATAAGAAATCGAAGGTTTCGTTTAATATTAAACACGCATTCACTTTCTGTGGGCATGTTAAATTTCAACTATTATGTCATTGGATTTTTTCCCTTGTAAAACTAAGTGCAGAGTCTGTGCCTACTGAGAATCAAGCATGGTAAAAACACTTTTAAACCCTATATACTGAAATATTTAACTATCAAGAAAATGCAGGGAAAGTAGTTTCAATTACGATACAGTAGCTACTAATGGCTGATACTGTAAATCTTTTCAAACTTATGCAAAAGGTCACACTCCATCAAACATCAGTAATTCCGTTGTTTTAGACTGTAAATATGCTTTATAGTGTGTGTTTTCTGTTTAAAGGGGGATAATCATAATTCAAATATTGATATAAACTGCTTTAAAGATTATTTTTAGGAATTGTACAGTTATTGCACAGTTTAGTGTAGATACAGACAAAAAATGTGGGGACAGGGAGGGTTGTGACAAAGATCTCTGATCGGAATCAAGCCTCAGGCGCTGGTAAGTCACATATCAACCACCAAGCCACAGCACACCCACTGATACAAGCTGTTTCTATGCCTTGTGAGAGTTTGGTCTGCATTAGTGACCCTGCATTTATCTGGGTCAGTGTACAGCATCTTTCTGCCACAACCAACAACCATCGACACATTTGACTGAATGTGGACCACATGGACATAGACGGTTACTGTAGTACACCAGTCAGATTGGGGATTCACTGTCCTGTGTCGTAAGATCTTGCAGGGACTTTGCACCTCTAACAAGCAATGTATTTCAGAAACTGATAGCATTTGTGGCATTTCCATCATTGTTGGACCACTGTTTTTATATTGTGCAGTAGTTTTTTGAAGTCTAATATCACATAGTAGCCCAGACAACCTGTGTACTATCATCAAAAATCTTTGTGGTTTCTCAGTATTGTTATATATTCTGCAGTGACAGAAGATTTTACAGTTTGAGTAAACTGTCTCACACTTATCTCAAACTGACCTGCAAAGTATCTGCAGTTTTTTTTGGTCCTCTCTTATGCTGTCTGCACATTTTCCTCTATTGATTTAACACAGCTCTACTCTTACAATTCAATTTCAGGCCTTGGCAGCCTTTGTTAAATGTCCATCCTGAACCTTTTCTTTCCTCCTAATCACGAGTGCTCTCTCTAAATCCACCTCCTCCTCCCTTCCAGCTTGCCTCACAAATTTTGCTTAAAACATAAAGAAAACAAACATGAGGCAGAGAGTGGCCGCACTTTCACCCTCCGGCAGTGCAAGGTTACATAGCTACTTTAAGCAACTGTTTGGAACACAACTCAGATGTTATTGTGAGATGCAAATCTTTTCTGAGCAGCGAGCGGACACTCGGATGAAACAGGAAAGGATATAAAGGATATCTTGTGCACAGCAATGACCCCTGTTTTCAAGAGAACATTTACTCTTTCATACGTATCCAGATATGTTATCCAACCATCACATGAAAAATTTGAGGTTGGTCGATGTCTGTTTTGTTGCTAATTAAAGGAAGATCAAGCATTTCAAATATATAACACCAAACAGATCTAATTTCTGGTGATGAAAAATGATCTGTGCATCCACTGGACAATGGGACAATATTCTTTCCGTGCTAACAGTTAGCTGGTAATGAACTGACCCCAGGGGCTTCTCATTTATTGGCCAAGACTGCTCCAATGAGGGACATCAGGCTCTGTGCCATTACTACTCATGTCCTGCATCTGTGCCTGGATTACAGCCTTGGCATGCTCAGATGCAGTCAACAGAACCTTATCACTGGATACCAAGGCTACAAATACAATACATACTTTTCTGAGAGGAGTATTTTCACAGACTATCAGGTATTTCTATATACCACTCTTCTTCTTCAAAATAAGTAATGTTCTTGGACTTGGAGATCATTTTCTTTCTTTAAATGTGTCTATGTAAACCCAAAAGAAATTTAAATGCAATTCTCAAAATCTGTTGGGTGTTAACTTTTCTTTTGAACACCTACACATTTGGGATAACTACAGCTCTGGAGTCATTAATCCAATCAAATGACTTCCCTATTCACAAAGATAGATTTTTTGACACTACAAAATGTTAACTTTTTTTTGTGAGAGGCACTGCAATCCTGTTTCATTTCATTCTGAGTAACTATGGCGAGTGCTATCAAAAAGAGAGGAATGTAAAGTATGTGTGGTCAGCACTGCTCTGAGAAAAAGTTCCCTCGCTAAAGACAGCAGAGTTGGTATGGGACCAGCAAGCGTGGCATTTACTCATGTAGGATGTGAGTTCTTTAGTCAATATTAAAAGTCACTACTGTCAGGTGAGGACCCATAATAACCAAGACATTGCTTAGGAAATTTTGATGCTTAGGAAATTTTGAAAAAACTCTCCTGAAGTAGAAGGTCGCAGAGACGAGGGAGGCATCGCAAGGGTGATTTATATTTATATCTAAATATAGAAAAACATCAAGTGGTTGAAAACAAATCACATTTTCTAACTTAGCTACACACAACTATTTTAGAAACGAGACTTTCCACAAGTGAAAAAACATGTTGCCTTGTTTTGCCATGCAAAATGATTACTAGTGTGTAAATCTACTGAGAATAAATATCTTAATTTGTTAAATTAAATTAAATTAAAGTGTAAAACAGAAATGATGTGTGTAGAGAAAAACAAGGGTAAATTGTATTTTACCTTGTGACTTGCAACTATGACCCTTTGACACTTGACCTTTGACCTTTTGACCATGGTGGCCCCTTGCCCCTCTATTCTTAATGGTCGCCCGCTGAACCGAGACACTTAACAAAGCAGTGACAATGACGTAAGGGCCTGTGTGCGTGTGTGCGTGCAACGGTCAACCGACTAGTAAGTTAAAGAGCAGAGGGTAGTGCATCTAGAGGCACAGACAGATGAATGTAGGAGGAGGGTAAGACAACAAGAGAAATTTTGATGGTAAGGAGGAGTGACTGGGAAGCTGTCACTTCCCACAACCAGCTTTTCATTGATGTGGAATAAGTTTACATTTAAACCAAGCTTTCCTTGAGCAATATGATACGTTTTGTACAGTGAGCAGCCCAGACAACCAATTCTATACATGTAATGAGCCTTTCTAAACCCTAGTCACCATTCTTTTTTGAAAGAAACAAAATAAATGCACTTATAAATATACACTTGTTTTAGGGGTTCAATTTGAAGCTACAACCAATAGCCAGTTAGCATAAAGTCTGAAAACAGAAGGAAACAGCTAGCCAGGCTTTGGCCAAAGGTGACAGAATCCACCAACCACCACCTCCAAGGCTCACAAATGAAAAATGTATTTAATCTGCACAAAAGCCAAGGTGTAACCAAAGTGTTTCTTGGCCAGGAGTCTCGTCATCACTGTGAGGTTGCTAGGCAGAGACTCCAAGACTCCAAGGCTAGCTGTTTTTCCTGTTTCTAGTCTTTATGCTAAGCTAACCTAACTGGCTGCCGGCTCCAGATGAATTTTTTTTTAAAAGGACAGATGTGAGTGTGGTATCATTTTTTTTATTTTACACCTGAGATAACCTGAGATAAGGTGTGTAACAATAAACTCAGTGTTAAAGTGGGTTAAAGTGTTACTCTGTACATTGTCTGTACATCACTTTGACCTAGTCATCTACGAGATTGTTATAGAGCTCATAAAAACCTAGATTTATCTACCGCAGACTCCTTGACCCACACGCACTCTGCTTGAAGGTGATAACTGAAACACTGTTAACAGTCAATGACATCATAGTTATCACCCCATTTATCAATAAAAAAGGCAACACACACTGAATGGGGAGCTGATAAGAAAATAGGCAATAAAACACCGGTGGTGTTTAAAACAATAGAGCACACAGTCTTTCATGCATCCACGTCATTTATTAAACTTTTATTGCCAACACATAAATTACAGCATGCATACACAACCATGCTAGATGCCAGTGTGCTCCACATTTTTTCATACCGTTTTGTTTATGACTGGTATGTTTGCTACAGACTTCTACAATGAACTTTTAGTCATAAATTATAGTCAGTCACTCACACATTCGTAAACAGATCAGTGCATGACCACTCATTTAATCACAGGGCAAGTAATAGTTTGTTCAGTGGTGGCAGCAGCACCTTGTCTAATAATGCACTTCTTTGAAAGACGAGTAAAAATTAAGCTAATCAGTTAATTTGTTAAGAGCTGCAGTAGATTCCTCCTTGGCCATCAGTGACACCATTACAGAGATGGAGTTATGCTGCTCACCATCTGTATGCTTCCACTTTTATGACTGCTTTAACACCTGTATCATGTTACACAGACACCATTGAGAAATATCTGTCAGAAACATCATACACCCAAAAACCCAACCCAACCCATCCCACCCAGGGGCATGAATCCTCGGTCAAATTTCCTCCCACCTGAGGTTTAGACAAAGTGCAATGATGCAAGCTCTCCAATTTCACTTTCAGTGTTGGTCTGACTACGAGCAATGACAAGCTCTGACTAGTCTCAACTGCTCACTTACACAGAGGACTGCCAAGCCACCGTTAAAAGATTTAAATGTGCAAAATCTGATTAACCAAATTCTTACACAACTTTAAGTGAGGACACCCAAGACTAGGACTATGGCAGGATGAGGTTGACATTACCTTTGCTAGTCTGGTCCAGCTGAGTGTAGACCTGTAGTACATGATCACAATGACCAGATCTAATCACAGTTTGCCTGCTACTATGATACTAGAACACTATCTGAGAGCTGAAAATCTGAATTAGTTTTGCAGTATTGGACAAAAAAAACAAATTGACCTGATGGCACTAGATCAAAAGTCAGGGGATCACCAGAGTCAATAGGATTCATCCTCTGGGGACCACGAATGTCTGTACAAGATTTCAAGGGAATCCCATCAAATACTTGTTTAGATATTTCAGTCTGGACAAAAGTAATAATCTTTCCATCTTTCAGACTGCTAGAATAAAAAATGAATCAAGGTTCAGTAGACCATCTCTAAGGCACCACCTCCGCCTCATTTTGAGCACCAAGAGAGTGTATGAATACATTTGAAGTTGGATTATTACCCGTCTGTCTAATGCTAAATGGAGACCACGTTACAACAAGGTTGACCAACTTTAACTCCATTTAAGGCTGTGTTCGGAACATTTAGATAGTGGGGATAAAATATGTGTGCGGTGCGGCCTTGCAATGAATACAACCATTTAAAGCTCAGAATGTTTAGTCTTCATTGAGACCGATGTTGAATCAGCTCCATGGTTATTTTCAGCTGCAATTTGTGGTGGTGTTGTATCAGAATGTATTATAGTGTACTGTGTTCCTATTATTTTGTCCACAACGTATACTACCCAAGTGTTATTCAGCACATAATTAGGCAGAACTGTATAGAAGGGTCCATGTTCATGGACTGCTTCCCTTCGCTAAAAGCTAGGAAAAGACTGGGGGTGTTTGAACCAACCATGGAAACTATAACAATGGGGGGGAGAGGGGGATTCTGTAAGTGTGTGTGTGTGTGTTTTCTCTAAACAAACAAGCAGGATTTCAGTGTACGGCCTGTGTATCTCTGCGTGTGCAGAAGTAGAGCAGAGGGCACTGTATAGATCTCAGCCAACCACCTTCTCTTGGCAGCAGTCCCTTTTTTGTTGTGGTTCCTGTCAGAAACAAAAGGTCCATATTCCATCTCTTCATTAGGTTCTAAACCACCAGCCATCTTTGGCATGACTGGCTTTGATCTAACATCCAAGACCCAACAAGCCTAGTCAGGGCCTGCTGACTGGCAATGTCTTTGAATTTGCACTAAAACCAAAGAACTTACTCAAATTGTGTTAAATACTGCTATATTTTAGAAAATACTAAGCTGTCATCTGAGCTGGGCTTATAGTGCAATCCAGGCTGTTTAAGGTTGATTACAAATACTGGTTTGCTTCCACGAAGGGTGGAGCACACTGCAAGATCTTTCAAGTAACCATCAAAATGGCAAGTATTAAGCATTTTCTCCACATTTACCGTTACTTCACTGCTTTTTTCATAAGTGTGTAATTACTGTATATTCAAGTTCAGGACTATTTGACTTAAGACCTGTGATTAGTGGTGTTCACAGACAGCTTGTCCTCTAACCAGAAGGTGGGAGTTCAAGCAGACAGCAAGGATGATCTCTGCTGAGGTGTGTGCATATATATATATATATATATATATATATATATATATATATATATATATTTTGTGTGTGTGTGTGTGATTTATTGTGTGTGTTTTTTTTGATAAATCTTG
>JAVQJD010007475.1:0-36592 GCA_036023655.1 Nannoperca australis
ACACACACACACACACACACACACACACACACACACACACACACACACACACACACACACACACACACACACACACACACACACACACACACACACACACACGCTGTCTAAGTTAGTCTTTGTAACGCCTCACTGTTGCTAGTCTCTTGTCCATTTCAGGGCCAGCCTTCTCCACGGCTGTTTTCTGAATGAAGCAGCAAGCCAATTCACAGTTGTCTTGAGCAATCCGGGCTGCAGCCTCCTCCATCATTTCCCTCTGTTGGGGGGTCGGTGCCTGAAAGATTTAACACCTCAAGTTGAAGAAACAGGAACGGTAACAAGGTTTCAGACAGAAACAAAGGGATGAAGGTGTGTGTGTGGGGAAAGAAAGCTCTATCCTTCATCTCTTCATCTTATGGAACACTTGCAATTAAGTACATTCAGCTTACCCTAAGTGCAGCAGCAAAGCTGTTCTTAAGGTTGGTGGCGATGCTCATGAGCAGGGGCTCGCGGCAGGTGATCATGGCCATGCCAGCAGTCAGGTTTCTCATCATGTGGTGGGCAGCCACGCGCATGCGGGACTCCTCCGAATCCAGGGCAAAGTCCTTCCTGATGATCTGCTCGCAGGTCGTCATGGCGATTTTGATGGAACGGTCAACCACAGGGTGCACCAGCTCCTGGACAGCTCGCTCTACTGATTGCCGTACACACTGCTTCAACTGAGGATGGGCCTGCAGCAGAGGGATCTAAAGAGGAAAGATGGGGGGAGCATGAGAGAAAAGGAAAACCAGAAGAAAATAGTTTACACAATAAAGAGATGGTGTGTTTCTTCTAAGGGGAACACTGACTTCTATGTCAAAAGGTTCGCAGGTACCAGATACTTACGTTGACATTGATATTGATGTGTGGCGCCAGGCCTGCCAAGGCATACACATTGATGTCGTGGTAACTGAACTGCGGGGTTGGGGGCCCGGTGGTTGTGCAAGCGCTGGTGGTGGCAGCAGGGGTTGAGGGAGGAGCTGCAAATGGAACAAAGTCCCCTGTTGGTCACAAAACGCCAATTTGATTAAATTAAATTTAATATTAAATTAAATTAAATTAAGTTATGTTGCAAACATATAGGCAACATAACCAAGCAAGACTAAGATTTTTACTGTAACATTTAAAGTGTTCTCAAAGACGTTCACAGAGAAAATGACATGCCTGATGTAACAAAACAGGGGAAGAGGATATGGCCAAAATTAATATTGCAATAAGCATCACAGCATTTTTAGATATTAATGTTGACATTTACTTAATATTCAAAATAAAAAAAGATTAAATATACAATACAGACTTATTGCCAGAGGTAGGGATGATAGCAGACAGTCAAATCTAACTTAAATTGAGGCTCAAATCTTTCACAATTGGACACAGGAAGTTAAAAATCAGCGCATTGTTAAAGCAAATATGGAGCATCCACCTGTAGTTGAAACTGGCAGCAACTCTTCTGGAGGCTTTGCCTCTTTCTTTGGTGCCGACAGCTGCTCCTCCAGGCTCTTCAGCTTCTCTTTGTCTTTCAGCAAGTTCCCCGGCTTCAGATCATTGATGTCCAGAGACAAGTTCTTACACAGAACTTCAATCTCAAACTTCAAGTTCAGCTGCAGGAAACAAGAGAACAACGTGAGCAACAATTTCTCATTTCTTTAGTTTCATAAGATTATATTGTAGCTTTTGATAAACACTGCTTATTTGTATTATAGCTGGAAGCGGCAACATGCAGGTGTCGGCCTATGAAGGGCAACAAGTTGATGTGAATGGTTAATAAACATGGCAGAAGATTTGTAAATTGACAAATGTTCATTGAATTATGGACAATAATGTGATACAATACAGAATGTATTGGCTGACGATGATTGATATAGCTGGGTTACAGTTTACAAGTTTAGCTAAATACATTACCGTTTTGTAGCATGATTAGTTCATATCTGTTACCAAACCAAACAAACGTTGAGGTGTAGCCTTTTAACTACGATTTAGATGGACTGCATTTCCAAGAGCTGCCTCAAGAAAAGAGGCTACACGGGAAGAATAATCCATTACCTTGAGGTCGTGTTCCTGATGCAGCTCAGCAAGAACATTCATGATGGCCATGGTCCAGGGGTTCTGGGGCCTGAAGACCTACATCAGACACAGACAGACACGTTACACTCATTGTGAAGAATCCAAAGAACCTCAAATGGGGAGTTCTTTTTGTGTTAAGTTAAATATGACAGCATGACATTTTATGCTGGGCAGTGGTTTGAGGTAATGTCAATGGCATCATCATCTCTCAATCTACACCAATCAAACTCACCATGCTTCGTAGACTGGACTCCAAAACTTTGGCTACAAAGGGAACCACGTACAGTAGCTCCTGCTGGCCTTTCACATAGGCTTCCAGTAGCAGAGACTTGACCTCCAGATCCTGGGAAAAGGAGAGAAAAACATGTTAACCAACTGAAAAGCTGACAGGGGACCCACCACCTAAGGAAACAGAACCACACAAATTGTTACAAATTCTTACTGTATAAAGGATGGGCTTGTTTTTGGCCAGTGTAATCATGCCCAACCAGTGGCCCAGGTTCTTCAGCAGGGAGCGATCAGAGAAATTGGCAGCTGCCTTGTCAGAGGTCAACAGAACCTGAAAGTGGAGAGAAGGGAGGTGCGATGTTGTCATTTTATAAATTATGACCGTTCTTGAGCTGTGCTGCAACTGTGGTTAGTAGGAACAAAGAAACAACTCGTTTATCTGGCATGGTAACTGCATGCAGTTCTATTTGGAGGCTCAAGTGTGAAATGCCAAGCACTTGTAACATGGCTGGATTCCAATCAGGCGAGGTTCATGTCCGATGTGTGAAAAGGGCTACTGAGAGATAATTTACAGTTGGCAAGTTTTGGCGGGCAAAGTGCTCAAAAATAGGATATTTATAGAAAGAAAATGTTACCTTAATATTCCTGTAAGTCTCATTGAGAACCATCTTCACAAACTCAGGGTTCTTGAGAGTGTCCAGAAAATTGGAGTAGAGACTGTGGAAGTTGGGCTCAATGCTGACACGCTTCATCACCAGGTACTGAGACACCCAGGGCATAAACTCCTCCTTCACCGTCTCTTTCAACTCCTCAACCTAAAAAAAAGCAAAATTTTGTTTAAAAAAAATAAAAAATAAAACAAAGATATTTGACTTGTACGTTTCTTAAGATACTCTTATATTCTGCGTTTTCACTTCACCTTCTGCGTCATGTTGGACTGAGAAAGGTTGTTGAAGATGAAAGCGATCTTCTCCTGGACATTCTCTGGAGGCTCTACAATTCTTTCTGTTTGGTCAGTGGCCACCAGCAGGGTGTCAATGTTGGTTGTGTTTATGGAGGGCTGCAGGTAGGACATGTGTGAGTCTATATACTGTAAATCATTTTTATATGCAGAAAAACAACCAATTGAAAGCATTAGCAAGGCACACATTAGAGAGTTTAGACACCAAAAAAACAAAACTCACAGGGACATCCTTCTTGAAGGTGCTGGGTGTTGGCCTTGTGATGGTGGGGGTCTTGGCTACTGTGGTTGTAGTCGTTGGTGTGGTGACTAGAGTGCTGGGCTGACCAGGCTGTGGGGCTTTGGGGACGCCAGGTTGCTGTGACTGGGCCTGTGATTGGACTTGTGCCAGTGCCAGACTGCCCGGGGTGGTGATGGAGCCCTGCATCTTCACCGGAGGGTCCCGTGACTGTTGGCCATACTCGATATACTGCACGCACAGGATATTGAAAGGTGCAGAGCGAGAGATTTAATCTATCTGTATTTGGGAATCTCTTTCTATAGTCACAGCCGGGACAAAATAAAACTTTCAAAACAGGACAAATTAAGGAGCAAAGACAAATTAAGGAAACCTGATTACCTCTTGTAAATGGTGGGGAAATTGCAAGAAGTGGGCAATTGAAGCCAAGTGTTGACAATATTGAGGGTAGTCCTTAAGTCTAGAAATATAAAAGACGTTAGTCTGGAACAAGAAAACTGTTGTATTAATTTTGATTTTACAAAAGAAAACTTTTCAATACCTGTTTTTAAACCTGTCCAGGGCGGCAATTCCAAAATAATACATTTTGGATCCGTAGGGTTTTCTTAAGGCTTCAAGAACATATCTGAGGGCCAAACCCAGGGCCATGTAGGTGACAAGACCCTTCTCAATAATGCCACCAAAAAGGCAGGCAGTGATGTGCAGCTCCTTGTCCGGGTACTGGGGGAAGAATCTGTATTCCTCAAACAAGTTCCGAAGCATGCAATTGAACACCTCTCGCTCCCGACTGATGGTTGAATCCTTAAACCTCTGCAGCATCTCCAGGACCTAAGGAGGGGTGGGTGGGGGGGGGGGGGGTCAATGACGTAGCAGCAGATAATTAATGGGAAGAGCAGCAACATTACTGAGAATATGGAAGAGTAAATAACACTGGGTAATAATTTACTGAAAGCATGTGTGAATTTGATTTAGGTTAGTTTGTGTCTTTTGCAGAGACAAATGAATAATGTCACTACATACTTCATCCACAGACATCGTTGGGTGAGGTGGGTGGTTGTAGATGCGCTGGAAATAACTGTTTGCCTCGTCGTCTATCTCCTTGCTAAATTGCTGATGTGGATCGGGCCACACCTGAGAGACGTCAGCTGGGGAAATAAAATTTGAAAAATTAATTTTGAACATAGACTTATTTACTTGGATTTTGTCATTCAGGAGCATGAGCAAAGTGATGATAAACTCACTGGTAAAATTCATAGTGCAATCAAGTGACACAGGTAGGAATCAAAAAGCATTCCAACTGATCAAGTCAGGTTAGGCCTCTCTTTGATGCTTAAAAAGTAAGAAAAAAAGAAATCACACTAAAGTGGGGCTGTCAGCAAAAGCAGACAAGGAATGGAAGACTGATCTGTATTTCCTCTATGATAAACAGATGTTATAAGATGTAAGAGTTGAAAAAGAAAGTTAAAGTCATACACCTAAATGCTTACAGTTGAAGTTACAAGTTTAAAAAAGTGGTAAAGACTAGTGAAACTAAGGTGTATCTGTGCAGCACACAGGAGGTGCATAACAAATATAAAATTTGGAAATCAAGACGATATTCATCATCACCACAGAGGAAATACAGTGCTGAGCAGCGCAGGGCGGGGCTCTCAGTCATACCACTACCACCACCACTTACAGGCCTTCATCTTACACTGCTGAAAGGTAGATGGGTTCAGGCCCGGTGTGCTCATCTTCCTGGTGCCAAAAGGGTCAGTGTTTACTGTTGGCATCCCGAGACTAGAGCCAATACCAGAGCTGATGCCTGAGCCCAAGGGACCTGCAAGTAACAGAACACTTCAATCATTTCAATCCGCACCTAGCTTCCCCTCTCAACTACTATCCATTGTCCAGTTTAATAAGTGTTAAGTGACCAAACGGCATGAAAATGTGTTACCTTACATATTGTGTTCCGTGTGTCTTTTTCAGAATTTCACAACATGATACACACCAATACAGTTAAGGCTTTAACCAAGATATGCCATAGTTAGCTTAGGCTTTCTCTACACACATTATTTAAATAAACATTAAGCCACAGCATCACCACAACAAATTGTTCCAGTCTCATTTCTCACTGAATCTATAGAAGACAGAGTCAAACGGCTGCGATAGTGCAGAATGGACTTGCTGACTTAGTATTTAAATATACCTTAATTTAAAAAAAGAATCAAATAGCATAGTACCAGAGTCCATACCAGGGAGCTGGGAGGACAGGCTGCCAATACCCCCAAATGGTGTGCTGGGGTTGGGGTTGGACAGTGGTGGGAAGGCCTTTGCTGGAGACTGGGGATTACTGAAAGCTGAACTCAATGAGGTCGGGAAACCCTGCATGCTTTGAGTGTGGGAGGTGGCTGTGCCCCCCAGGTTCAAGGAACCCATGCCTGACAGAGGGTCCATCTAGATAAGAGCAAGAGAGGGAGAGAGAGAGCAAGAAAGAGACTTAGGCAGGAATAGGGGGAGTCAGTGCTACATATGTGGTGTTTAGTACAGTAAAAAAGTATAACAGAACTATAACAATAATTCATGATTTTTATAAAGTTCAGAATATTGATTAGTTTTCTTGACACCAAGTTCTAACGTCAAAAGGTGTTTTCACCTGCAGAGGCATGATGTGGCTTTCACGTGAAGATACCTGTACGGGAGAAATGGCGTCCAGGCTGCTGGTGCTGGGGGCACGTCCCTTTGGCATTACGCCTGGTGGCGGCTGCCGGGCTTTATTCATTACATTGCTGCAGTTGGCGACCATGGTCAGGATGGTCTCTGACAGCTCCTGGGACACACTCCTGAGGAAGAAAAGGAATCAAATGTTTGGAAGGGTGACTTATTGGTGTCTATAAATAACTATTCTGTGATAAAGCACGCATTCTTAAGTCAAGGTCAGCCATATAATCGTCAAAACACCCATCAAATGCAAATGCTGGGCTTCACTTTGAGCAACACTGACATTGCACATTTAATTAAAAAGGTCAACAAACTGTTGTAAAAAGCGAGATAGTCTCTCACCCAGCACAAGACTGCAGGCAGGCCAGCATGGTGGCTAAAGTCTCTGGGGGCAGCTGGGCGCTCTTGGGCTGGTCCTTGTCTGGGGCCAGACCGCCCATAATGGACGGGCAGCGCCTCTTCAGGAATGTCACGCACGCCTGGATAAAAGGTTCCTGACAACACAAAATGATTGTAAAATATAATGTTCTTAAAGCTGTATGCTAAAAACACAATGACAAACAAGAAAACCAACCATCTTTGTTGATTTTTTTAAAACAACTGCACGTAAATCAATCTGAAGACATACCCCATGCTCTCTGATTTTGTCAGTCAGCCATTTATCAAGTTTGAGGTATTCTCGGCGAGAGGCAAGTGCAGCAAGGTCAATAACAAAGGCAAATGGAGTACCATTCAGCAACATTGATAGAGACTGGAGAGAAAAACAAACACAAAAGCATTCTGGCTTACTGACCATCATGAAAAATAAAGCTAAGACCACCGCAGGAAATATAGTTCTGTGTCCTCAGATTTGTCTCATTTTAAATGGTTTACCAAAACTAGTAAATCATAAAGATTTTAAAAACATTCAACACAACAGCTTTGTGTGCCATTGCCTAGTTATTATGTTTTAGCTTGAAGTTTAGGGAAGTCGTCATGATAGTGATTATTTAGACTATTCTGACAAACCTTCAAGTCTTGGGCCACGTCTAGAATGCGAGACAGCTTGGCCTGGTCATACTGCTCCCCTCGCATGTACCACTCAGCCATTGAATGCATAATTAGCTGACGAATGGAGGGAGACTGTCCCTGGACAGAGAAATAAAAACAAAGTTTTATAAGAACACTATCAATACCAAAAATACAAAACTTAATGGGAAAATACAACAAGACAACAAATAATCTTAAAAAGTAACAAAAGGCTACAGGGACAAAAACATAACCTCTTGAAATAGACAAGCATCAGCAGCAAGACAGTTTAACACCAACCTGTCCGTGCCAGGCGTAGTGCAGGATAATGGCAGAGTTAGGGTGGTTGCCCAGAAATATGGGCATTAGGGTAGAGATGAGCTCATGGCGCAGTGTGTGCCAGGAGGTTGAGATCTGGAGCAACGCCAGCACCAACATGTCTGGGCAGTGCTTTATTGGGAAGCCAAACAGCTGCTTCACCTGCTCATACTGGCCCACCTCGGACAGCCGAAGCAGGCTTTCCACCAGGTCCAGACTTTTCCTGTGAAGAGTTAGGGATAATCAGCAAAACACACTGTGGCATAAAGGAAATAGACATTGAACCACATTCAGTAGGTCACCTCTGCTATGATATGCAGTGGAAAACCCTGCTTTATGCTCAGATCAGCTATACATAATGCATGTTTGACAAATGTGATTTCATTATCACGATATATTTGAAGGATACGCTGCTTGAAAAGTGATATGCAGGAAGTAAATGTTGGCAGTTTTAAAACAAAGCCTGAATACTTAAAAAACTAAACCCAGTAAGAGAAATAAGATATTGTTCCACCCTTCTACATAGTGGCCAAGCTACAAGCTCCATACCAGGTGGCGATCTCCCTGTTGTCATCTTCTGGTGGGGCCTTAAGGATGTCAATGGCCACAGTGTGGCATGGGTAGTCGGCAAAGCAAAACACTTCTGGGCTCATCAGGGAGTGCTGAATGAATGACAACTGAAAACAGAGACCAAACATTTAAAGAGGAAATACAAGGCTCAACGCCAGCTCGAAGCAAAAACTCGAGTTTGCCACTTCAATTACATCACTTCACCCTGACGGAGAAGACAGTGGGCAGTTACCTGTCCCTCAGCGTGTTTCCATGGCCGATAGATGAGATCGACAGGGAAGACCTCCATGCCCAACCCCCGCTGAATGCCATACACCACAATATGCAGGCCTTTACTGTCCCGGATTATAAAGCCTGCATGGTCCAGTTCGTATGTCACCTCTTTGAAGTTCAGGTTGGGATTCTATGGGACAGAAAAAAAATTCCAAAGTGAAACCTCTGTAGCCATTTTGTTAATGTATTAACTTGTGTACGGATGCCGGATTTGACACAAGGTAATTCCAGAGTGATACTAAAAATGCTAGGTACATAAGCCAACACTGTACTCCACAATATTCAAAGTATTAAGGATTTGTTTAAAACAAAAAAGGCCAGTTAAATGTAACATGTTGGATGCATACATTTGGTCGTAAGCTAACGATTGGAGATAAACTGATGGTTCACTCACCACTTCTTTCACAACATCGATGAGAACCTCAACGTTCCATGTGTGTGCCTGCGAGCCGTCGTTTTTATCCTTACCATCGCTCCAAATACCACTTCCTGGAGCAGAGATGGACTGTAAGAGAAAAAAAGGAAGAGAACATTTAAGCTCTGGTGTACTGAAATGTTAACAACCCAGGAGCCAATATGCTCAAACCAGTATTTTAAATATTGAAATGATTGAATCAAATCACTGATATTGACACATTAATTACCCAACTCTCCATCTAGCTCTAAAGAGCTTAGCCTAAATTAGGTCAACGTTATGATTTTACAGCCTGCACGTTGACTATATGTTTAAGTCTGGGCTGCTCACATCAATCTTTATATGATGCCATGTTCACCAAAAAGTCCCCTTCCTGCCCAGCGCCAGAGGCAGGTAACAAAATCATATTAATATCTAGATATTTTACCGTGAAAATAAACCCAGACTAGCTAAACCTTGTTTCACCACTTCCCATTTACAACTTCCTGTAGTCTGTGTCGAACAGAAATGGACAATATGCAACCAAAGCCTGAAATTCTTACAAATGCCTGTAGCAAGATATTAAACATTAGAATTCTGTATGTCAACGATTAATAATAATTGAATCAGCAGGTAAGATCATCATCTAACCTAACAAAGATCAAAGTCTGGCCTTGCATTGTTTAGTTAGCGGGACTTTATTGTGCCCTTACATCAAACACGCAACTCACCTGTAGTGGGATGCCATCAGTTAGGCCAGAGTGGGTACGAGCCATCATGCCCAGGACCCTGGCTACCTGGCTGGCTGTCACCTCTCTCACCCCATACTGGAGGATTATGTTTCTGCACTCATCCAGACTGGAAAGACAAATACGGCAAACAGGTCAGTGCTGACTATGAGCCACCATCTTCAACATTCACAATCAATTCAATCAGAAATTGTACTAGAAAAAGGAAAAATTTTAAATTCAACCATTGGGTATATACCTAGATTTTAGATCTAAGATTTTGACAAAACTCTTGTGTCGAACTGTGAAATGGTGTTGTGTGACCTGAAGGTGTCTGTGAGCTCTGTATTCAGTGTCTGTCATCTACTAATCAGGCATTAGCTCCCTGGTATACGGCTGTTGATGTCTGACTGCACCGGAAGTGGTCTTTCAAATGTAGAAAATATATTTGGATGTCTTACGGATGTAGTTTAAAAAGAATTTCAACTTAAAATTCACCTAGCACAGAAACCATAGCCAACTTCTTGCATGAATTCTGCAAGAGAACTCTCCATCATGGTCTTAGCTAACTCCCCCGAGTCTGGCAGGATCCTGTCCATCAGAATGTCCCGTTTTTCAGGGTACAGCAGTGGTGCGAGCACCACAGGGCAGCGCTCCTGGGGGAAATCTGAAAATACAACACACAATTAAACAAACCAATACGGAGAAGCAACACTGAAAAACTATTTAATGACAGGATTTGTATCATTTTCTAATCAGTCTGATAAAACCGTGCGTGTTCAACTGTAGGTATTTATATGCCTCAGGATCTGAGCCAGATGGTTACACCAGATCCGTGTTGATCCCCCATACCTCGGCAAAGTGTCTTCAGGAAGGCGTCAATCTGCTCCTGCCCTACCCCACTGGCTCCCTTCTGGCCAAACAGTAGATGGGAGAGCAGCAGGTGCAAGACCTCTATGGCAATGTCTTGAAAGCCACCTTCCTGGTTTCCTCCGAGATCCGCGTCAACGTATGACCGCAGGAGGTCTGGAAGTTTCTGCTTGATGAACTGCGCAGCTGAGAAACAGTCAAAAAACAACTAGTTCAAACATAAATCTGTGTGTTTAATGTTACGTGGCTGTCCGTAAACAACTGTAGGTCATTTAGACCAGCGGTCCCCAACCACTGGGCCGTGGACTGGTACGTGGGTCATTTAGTACCGGGACGCAAAGAAAGAATAAATAACTTACATTATTTCCGTTTCATTTATTATCTGAGTCTGAACGATGTTTTATTTTGAAAAATGACCGGATTCCCTCTGTTACATCTGTCTATGACTCACTTTTGACGCTTGTCTCGGTCACGTGATACACTGCCGCTAAAATTAAACCCACAAGCTAGCAAAATGAGTAATGTTACGAGGACGCTGCTAATAAAGATGCATACAAGTACACAGTGGATCCAGGTTTATTATTATATTTAGAAAATAAAAACAGTTTTATGCCGGTCGTATCATTTTATTTTGTGTATTTATCCGCCACACCTTAAAGGCCGGTCCGTGAAAATGTGGTCTAACATTAAACTGGTCCGTGTCGCAAAGAAGTTTGGGGACCACTGATTTAGACAATCACTTCTATCCTGTAAACGGATGCCAACTGTTTCTTTAAAAGGCAATTATTAAATCAACACATTTTAGCTTACAAATAAGTCATTTTCTCA
The DNA here is from genome assembly GCA_036023655.1 of Nannoperca australis. Classification (NCBI taxonomy): domain Eukaryota; kingdom Metazoa; phylum Chordata; class Actinopteri; order Centrarchiformes; family Percichthyidae; genus Nannoperca; species Nannoperca australis. Next base: position 11,199 of record JAVQJD010007475.1, read on the forward strand.
TCTTAACTCTTGCCACTAACACAACATTGGCCTGTATAGACACTGCACGATTGTCCAAATGGTGGATTTCAAATCTTGCTTCAACCTAAGCACACTCTAAGACTAAGACTGCTAACCAATTAAAGTTTTTGTTCAGATTGTGGCACTTGACGTTCAAACTACTTCAGGGGTCTGTGGAACTTGTACTACTTAAGTTATATCTGTGATAAAGTTATTGTGTCTATGATACTTTTTGAATTTGTAATTATTTTTCAGTACATTAGTTCCACTTTTGTTCCTGGTGCCATACAGAGAAGGCAATATAGTCTGATAACACAACATCCCACATGGATTTACCATATAATCCACCAATTTTTTGTGGGTGACGCCTTGTATTTCATTTAGCAACTTCCCCATAGCGCAAGGAAAGTAATATTAAGTTAAAATGAATGGCAGACAAGAATGTGGAAAACATCCCCGCCTTTTGTTTTACAAAAATAAATACATTTTAAAAAGATATTTATATGCCACGCACATTCCAGCCAAAGTTTAATGCAAAACCACACCAGTAAAAAGGGCATGGCAATTTGTGCCACCCTAGTGTTTTATAATTGGGCTGCTATATAAAATAGATACAATTTTATCATAAAAATAGTTGGCAACTGTTAGAGCAGGAAGAAGTGTGTTACCTGTAACTGTAAAAATGAACTTTCATGGCACGGCAGCAACACAATAACGCGAGAACATCGCCAACGTAAACATGTCGGATGGACATGGACGAAGGCGGCTCAACAGCAGAGCAAGTTTGTACAAAACCTTAAACAACCTGCAGCATATGTTGTGTTTGCGTCTCACTGCAGGCTTCTCGTTCAACAGCCGTTGTTTGCTCTGCCTGTTGTTAAAGCTATCTGATGTAGCAAAACCTGTTAACACTGTCATTTAATTTTTTTAATAATGTATTATTGTTTAATATTGTTTATTAACAGCTTCGGTCATTCAAGCAACCTAAAACATTTGTGTAAATCCAACATATCTTTTTCCTCCACGTTGTATAACCTACATCAGGTCATTTGTGTTGATGGTCAATTAAAAAAATATATTAAAAAAAAAACAGTTTTGAATAAAACGACGGGAAAACACCACAAGCATTTTTATTTATTTATTAATAGAAATAATCGTCAGATTAAATCGATTATCAAAAGAGTTGTTAGTTGCGGCCCTATTTCAAACTTTAAAAAAAGGCAAATTTATTGGCAATTTGACAGTTCCGACATGTTTTGATAATTTAATATTTTTCACGTTCAGCATGTGTGCTGCTGTTTAAAAACAGGGTCCCGTTTGCTACAGATTTGAACGTCAGGCTCTAGTAAAATTACTTACCAAAACCACGAAGGTCTGCGTTGCTGGAGTTGAGCAAAGCAAGGCCAAATATCACCTGGGAAATAAATTAATACATTAAAAACAGATCCGTGTATTCTTATTTCAGATACAATCTTTAGGTAAAACATGTGACTCTTGTGTTAATATTCAGTACTTTTGGTACATAGTGCCTTTCAGATTGGTAATGAAGCCCACTTCAGAGCTGGCTTACCTCTTGGACCTTGCTGAGCTTAAGAACTTTACTCAGTTGAGTGAATAAGTGGGCCGATGGCTTCAAACTCTGAAAGACAGTTTAAGTCAAACTCCTTAATAATGATGAAACAGTGTCTGTACATTTGTGGCTATCTGACCTGATAACTAAGTTAGTTACAGCCTGATATGTCACCTGAAAGCCAGTGCATTTTTGTAACTTATGAAAACCAGCCAATTGGCTATTGCAAACTATATAAACTATATTTTCTAGCTTGCTTTTAGTAGAATGTTTTATTTCTATGGTAGCCTCAAGTTAAGACAAAGATTCTGGCATCGGCTCCTTACCTTCTGGTAGTGTAGGGGATTGTCAATGGCGTAACACAGAGTAGAGATGAAGTTTGGCTTTGATATCAGCGACACACACTCCTGGATCAGAAACTGTGTCTTGGGCAATTTGAAAATCAAAACGTACCGAGAAAAACAAGAGAGTAAAGAGAACAGAGGCAGGTGAACAATAAGATAAGACAGCAAGTCTCTCACAAGAACAGATAGACAATAAGCAGTATTAACTTGCATGTCTAACTCAGTCATGACACTTCTAACATTATCACAATGTGGGAAACATACTATTAAGACTGGACATCAACAAATCTGACAGCTTATAGAAAAGAGAAATAGTTGATAAAATCCAGGTTTCACAGCGATGCCATTTTGAACCAAATTTTAAAGTGATGGACGCAAAACGATCAATATTTGGTACATGCTTTCAGTGCAAAAAACAGTTGTATACATCCCGTGATTTATGAGCACAGTTGCTCTCTCTGATGAATAAGGCACAGCTGATTGGGTTTACAGTACAGTTTTCAAATGCTGCTGAATACGCAAGTTGTTGTTTTTTTTCTAAAATAGTACACAATACCAACAGCTGCTATTTTATATATTTTACTGAGCTTAGAAGTACACACTGTCCACTGATACTGAAGGAGAGCACTTGTTTGCCAAGTTGGGAAAGATAAAACAACAACCAACCAAAAGTAAGTGTCTCAACGCATGTTCAATTTATCAGATCTTGTCTGAGACCTGTACTTTAATAACCCGTTTTTTTAAATGTATCACTACAGCAGGGTCAATGAGAAACCGATGTTTGTCAGGCTCTATGATTGGTGCTCAGTTAATCAATAAGTGAATGGCAAACTGTACAAGTTTTAGAATACTGAAAGTACTGCCTGTATATCATAGTTATTAAATTTAAATTTGATGCACTGAAAGGAAAATGTGTCACTTTGACTGTTTAGGAGAAAAACACACAACCAAACAAACGTTGCCTACATTGCAGGCACTCTGGGAATACCTCTCAGGCATACTTCTAGTTTCTAGAATATTTTGCTGGCAGAAGGTAAGATTCTTATGGAGGCTACCAGTTCTGAGTGTAGGAGGGGGGTCTTTGTTTTTAATCCATGCTTGCCTGTTCATGGTCTTGGACAATTCAAGGATTTAGGAAATATCAATGCTAAATTTACTAAATGTTTGCTGGAGGTACAAAAGAAGGAAACCATGTTACTGCGACAATCTTATTCTTCATTTAATTATTTGAAATCAATGTCTGGCTTCCAGAAGATATGACCAGTTGCAGTCGCCTCATCCTGACTCTCGAGCGAATCTGTCACACTTGTGAAAGAATGTGAAACTACCACAGCTGATGTATAAACGTGTAGTTCTTATTGCACTAAATGTTTTAAACATAAGAGACAAACTATTAACAGTTTGATTCCAGAACTACAAATATATCTATAGAAAACCATTTTTAAAGTTTTAATATTCTACAAGTTTGACTATACAATTCTTTGTAGTCATCTAGTTTAAAACAGACCATAGGCAGAAATCACACCTTTTAATGTATATTAAAATGTTTTTATTAATGTCTGCATCGCCCTTTGTTTTTCCATTATCCATGCATATGATTGTATTTATTATATAAGCTTTTGAGTTTATGGAATGGTTCAGACTGTTTTAAAATAAAGGACAACAGTTGCTTATAATGAGGGTCAATTTCAAGAAATCTAATAAAATGCTGTGTCTAAAAAGCCATTTACTGTAAAAACATATCAAGAACAAAGATCACTCTCTCATATGCATGTGCACGCATCCACACACATATACATGTATGTGTGTGTGTGTGTTTCAAATCAAAAATTACCTGGTGAAAGTCCTTGCCACTGCTTTTACCATCGCCACTGAAATCCACATGGGAGAAGAGACAGCGTAGTAGATGCCTGTCTGCCTCAGGACCGTGTCGATTTACAATCTGGGAGAACACAAGTAAAAGATCAGTACGTGTGGACAGGAGGAGATCTTTTAAGACACTTCACGAAGATAAAACTATGAGATCTCTAATGACCAATGAAAAAAATGTTTATTGATGTATTTGCAACCACTTACATGCTGTATTTCTTGCTGGCTGGCTCTGTAATTTTTCTTTGTTAAATTGTCCGCCAGATAGCTGATTTGAGACAAAGCCAGCGAGAGCGAATCAAGATTCATTGCTGGTTGGGGCGGAAGCAGGCGGCCGAGCACGGCGCAAAATCACCATTATTCCCCTTTAGTCACTTCAGTGATAAGTTACTTCTGCCCCCCCCCCCAAAAGGTGTGAAAAATATCAGCTTCCAAATTAGGTTTCCGATCAGTGGATCTCGGTGCTAGGTAGAGTCCTTCAGTTTAAAATCAAGTTCCGCATCTGTAATGAAAGGACAAAAAAGTTAAAACTGGGTTAAAAATAAAAAAAACACAGAAAACGTTGTGCAATAGAAACAAAAAAAAATGAAAGAAACAAAAAGGAGGAATTCCTTTGTGAAAGGCATTAACTTGTGCTGTAATTTAACTTTGTACAGGACAATGTTTACAACGCATTGAAAACACTAAATATTGTGACCGGATTTGAGGCCTATATGCATAACAGATCCAGAGGTGAGGGGATATATATTTTAGCGTCTGCGGCCTAGGTATTTATATGCAAATAAATTCCCAAACTAAAGTAAATGTGAGCTGAAGCTATATAGTTTAGTACGGGATCCTCATAGAGATATTGTAGAGTTATATAAACTTGCCGTGCCAGTAGCTTGTACTAGGCCTCGACTATACCTCAATACCGTACAGATTCAAAGCTAGTTAAGTTGTTCACCAAACTTACCAACCCCCCGTCTTCAATAGCATAATGACTACCACAGCTTTATCAACAAATTCTAAAGTACGTAACGTTAAAATTAAGAGCAGCTAAGCAGGAATTTGTAATGAATAATGAACCGGGAGCGTTAAAAATACTCACTGAAACAAAGAGCAAGCTAATGTAACTTAGCAGATCTTTAGTTACTCGCAAGCCATTTACATGTTAACGTTACTGAACGTTACGCAGAGTCATCATTTTACCAGACAGCTTAACAATATGTGGCTAAACTGGTTAATGGATTTAAAAAAAACTTCACCTTTCAAAGTCCATAACTTACTGCTGTGGCAAGTGGAGCAACCTAGCTACTTAAGCTAGCATCACCATGACGCTGGTAAACACTTGCTACGGGAGAAGTTGAAGTTAACGTTAGCCAATATGTTTACTGAATAATTTAGCTAGCGTTAACATTAACCGCTAAATCTACCGCATTCCGTTACTAAATCACCCTATCGGCTTTTATTATGTATTGATATCTCGACGTATCCGTATAACTCTTCCGTGGTCAACATCCAACATTAAACGTTAACCTCTGTGAAAATGTACCAACTCCCTGTAGGCTAACGCTACTAGCTAACGCTACCAAATTAGCATTTATGTGAAGCTAACATCAGCAACATGAGCCCGTTTCAAGCTGGTGTGTGTGAATCGACACAAGTAATAAATATTGCGATTATTTTACAATGAATTACAGGCTATTTTGACAGGGTAACATTAATGAATTACTTAGGCTTCAAGACACATGTCTTTGTCGTGAGTTGGAAGGCCGCGAGTATTGCGCGATCGTGTCAGCTAACCTTAGCATTGTTAACGTTAGCTTATTTCTACGGGCTACGACTAATGTATGGAACTGCTAACATTAAAGTTGCGAATGCTAACTATCCTGTAACGACGAGTAAACGTTACACCGAGCCAAAGTCAGTATATTCTCGAGCTACAAGTTTACTAAAGTAGTTATAAAGAAATACCTACGTTGCAAGTTGCTAAATTAAGGAATTGTTACTTTCTTCATGACCAATATGACAGCTGCTTTTCAGCAAATAGACTTCCCCGCACTAGTGGCTAACGGCCATCCTCCGTATTAATATCATTGCTTCTGTTGTATATAGAAACCTGTCGACGGTTGTTTACCGAATATATAATGAATCTCACCGTGCTCTCAAGAAAGTAATTCAGATGTTCATTCCTTCTTGTTTCTCACAACAAACTTGACGAAATGGAAGGGTCGCTGTGCCTTCAGTTCAGTTTGATTTTCAAAATAAAATGGCGACTGTCACCACCGCGGCGCGCTCACGGTTCCGCGACGACTGAGTGAGTTTATCCGCGCGACACAAACGCAAGGTGCTCGCCAGTAGACACCTGGTCCATGCGGGGTGCCATGTAGTTATTCAATTACTGTATTTTACTCAGTGTAGAACAGTGGTTCTCAACCTTTTTTGGGCCAGCGCCCCCCTATCCATTTCCAGGTCCCTTACCGCACCCCATAAAAAAAAAGTAGGCGAATTGTCTTACATGAATATTAATGTTAATTATATTTTCTGTTATGATAAAAAAAAAGGTAAATGAATGCCCCAAAATTATGATTAGTATCATGATTATTATTTATTATATTTATACTATATGTATTTATTAACATTATTTGTCATATCTTTATAAAAGCATGTCACTATATGCCAAATAACAGATTTGATTTTAACTGGACAGTTGGAATATTATCATCATGAGTTTCCCATGGAGCAAAAAAAACATGACTGGAAATTATATTGTTAAACAGCTATTCAAACTTTAATTAGGTTAGATAACAGCCAACCAGAAACGCCACACAAGAGCATTCTTATTAATTGTTCCAACGGAAAAGAAGAGCAAACTACCAAGGAAGAAGTCTGAGTCTACTGGAAAAATAACAAGGATTTATCTAAACTTTGAAAAGAACTCAACACTGCAGGTTGCAAAGAAGCGATTGTGGTATTTGGGCGGCATGTGGAGGACCTGGCTGAATCCCTGCTCAATTAAATTATGTTGGGAATGCAAGAAGCAGCAGGGATATTATATTTGACCCATTTACTGTCCCGGCCACAAGCCACTTCGTTGTGGCACTGGACGTCGACACGATGCACCGCCCGCCTGTCGGGACTGCACCTTCCGTCCACGTCGGCCTTAACCATCCTCAGGTGGTCGGTGTAAATGAGGAGGCGGTAATCGGTAAGACACCTGCAGTGAGTGTAGCCTAGCCACCACATTGTTCTCGGTGCAGATGTTTTGTCTATTCTATATATTTTATTGCTAATTTGTCTTCTAATAACGGTGTCTTTGTATGTATAATGCACAAAAAGTCACATGTTGGGTAATAAGTGGCTTATTACCCAACATGTGACTTTTTGGCATTAAAACAGGGCAGAATTAAGTCAGCAGATTTTTGAATGGAGGTTGGTCTCAGTATTTCCTGCTATTCCAGGCAAATTAAACCTGTTTCATGTTTTGGGATTCAGATTTCCTCTTATTTATGGACTCTCGCTGGCTTTGTCTCAAACTTTGTTAAAGATGTTTAATGAAGACTTGACGTTTACTAATAGAAACAACTTTTAGAAACTACAGAGAAACGTTGTCGACATTGTAGAGGTTAATGACGTTGCTGCGACTGAGCTTGTCAGGTGTCTGGTTTGAATGTTGTTTAAAACATGTTTGTTTATGATGTTTGTATAGTTTGTGTTAATATGATTTGGCAATGTTGTCTTGTATGCAGCCGTACTAATAAAGTCACGTGAATAGAATAGTGTTGTAGCCGTGTGTGTGTGTGTGTGTGTGTGTGTGACATGTTTACATCTAGTCTGGATGCTGGACGCTAAGTTGCTTTCAGGGGAAGTCCAACTGCGGGAATTCCCTCGTGTACGTTTATATCCACTGCGTTGAAATGAAGGCCTTTAAGAGGAAGGCACTCTTAATTTACTCCACGGCGAAAACCAAGGAAGAGAGCGTCCATTTGCCTGAGTTGGCACAGTAAACGGAATGTTGGTGAAATGTTATAGAGGATCCTCTGACTACCCGTTCCGGTGAAGGCAGCATGGTCGTGGTATGGAAATTATACACCACCTCGTCTAGTCGCATTGGTGTCACCTGGCAGGTTTTAGAGCGTTGCAGACCGTAGTCTATTTATTTGAAAGTAGTACTCCTCTCGTCGTGAATCTTTGGCGCAAACTCAAACGCCCTCCAAAAACACCTGACCGCCCCCCTTTCACAAATGTGGCTTCCGGCGCACCAAGCCATCCTCTGAACGCCCCCTGTTGAGCACCGCTAGACTAGATGATGGAAAACAGAAAATGAACTATGGTTTGTTTTTATTTTTTATTTATATAAACACAAAATGAACGGATCTTTTTTGTTTCACATTCAGGGAACCCAGATCAACAAAAAAAGACCTTAGAATCCATGTAGTGTGTGTTTTGGGGGGTTTATTTGCATTAGAATTACAGATGAAGAAATAGAAATACATCCAACTGGTATTTCTTACCCAATAGAAGGATCTAAATACTTGTTAAAGGGGCATTCCACCAATTTAACACACGAAGATCAGTGTAGCTCGCTCGGCACAAGGAGCACTACTAGCCTGTGTCTATGTCTTCAGTGGCTCTGAATCATGGATGCATATAGAGAACTAGGCACAGCGTCAGTAACGGCCCCGTTTATTCCTATGAAAGTTGCTCAGTGGCGCATGGAGCCAAAAATGGACATAATGATTTAAATAAGGGATATTTAAGTGATCATACTGACTAGCTGATGTACCTCAAAAAATATTTTCAGATTTACAGACGTTTCTTTCACAATAGAAGTCTATGGGAAAGACCACTATGTCGAGTTGTCTTCAAAGCAGGGTGCATTTTCTGGGGGCTTGCTCGAGCGGAGCTTTCTAAAGTATGAGAAAATAACCCTGATGATGTAATCAGGGTTACAAACTAGGGGTTGGGAATTTGAATAACAGGCAGGGAGGGTCTAATGACAGATGCTATTGAGTTGTATTATGGGTAGTGTAGGATCCAGCATTTTTGGAGCTTGACCTACTATGGATTGATTGATTTTTTTACTGTTTTTTTTATCCGTCTTTTGAAAGTCCCCCAGCTTTATGGAAGTGCAATAGCTTACTAATTTATTTGCCTTTAATTGTTGAGTAAATATATTTTTATTTATAAAGGATGCTTATGCATTCACAAGAATCAGGGCTGATTAGGAAATGCAATACAATTAGGTTATAGTTACAATTCAATTTAAATGACAAATCGTAGAACTGCTTTAACAGTGAAATTTAAACATGGTAAAGAAACTATCCCATATACACAAATGTTGCACACTTTAAGGCAAACTGGAAAATAAAAATCTTTTTTTCTTTTTCATTTTTTTTTTTTTTTTCAAATAATACATCTCCCTCTTTATTTTTGGGATTTAGTTCTTACATTGCTTCATGACCCTAGTTTTCTCTTTGGAAACCGGGTTGCGTTCTGTACTGCTCTTTTTAGTATGCCAGACACATTAAGAGCAAAGGCATCTACTGTCAGCTCCCAAAGGGCAATCTGGTCGCTCATGGGTGGATCTTGAACACTAGATAACCATTGAGTGTAAAGATCCAGCAAGATTGTTGTGTTTACCTCACACAGGATGCACATGCTTGACTCCTGTTTTATTTCCGTTGCTATATATCTGCATTGCAGCAAACTTGTGTTCATGAACACACTTAAAATACAATGCTCATTCTCCAGGAAAAAATGTCTGAGTAAGAAAAAGAGAGGGGAATGTTCCCAAGCTGGAATCGAACCGGCGATGTTGCAGTTAGCCCAAATCAATGTGGCGGCGCGAGCAGCATCACCAGAGGATCAAAACATGATACAGATAGAGAGGTTCAGAGGCATCAGCGGTTTTATTCCAATTTTATTTCACTGCAAACGCTGTGATCCACCAGCCTGTCTACCGTCCGAAGAACAAACCCTCCTCCTCGGTTGGCGGCGGTGATGCACCTCGAAGATGGTGCGACAACCGCCCAAAAAACTCCACAGAAGAAGAGGAAGAACCCCGCCTCCTCCTCTCTACTGGGAGAGTTGTAGTAGAACGCTGGTGGAGTAACAAGGAAACATTTTCTTCTTTCCCTGTGATTAAAAGCCGTCGTTTATTTGGGTGAAGTCGCAGAACAGAGAAAAATGTCGTCCTGGGCGAAATCATCTGCAGCTGCCCGACGGCCACCAGCAAACCCAAATGGAAGGTAAGCCGTGAGGCTCCCTGTAGCAAGTATAGCATCACGTTAGCAGCTAACATGCTAGGTAGCTGCCACAGCAGAAAGCGAATAGTGGGGGTTATACCAACTAATACACCCCCCCTCCCAACAGTTAACGTTAGTAGAGGTTAGTTGTATTTGATAAGGCCTACAAAAACCTCCTTGTGTCGTGCAGTGCTCAGCAGCTGCGTCTGTTTCGGAGAGCAGCGCCTTACCCCACCAGAGAGGAGAGGACCGAAGACCTGAAGGATGCCCTGGACAGGTACCAGCCTTCCATTCACACCATCCGATGCCTCTGTCTCATAACCTTAACCTGCAGTGTTTGTGTGACACTTCATGTTACGCAGACTGTAGTCCAGTCACGGCTGGGAAGCATTCGTGTTCCGCTGTTGAGGCCCATCGTTTAGTTAAGGATCTCTTATTTTCAACAATGAAAACATTGACAAGATGGTGACACATTTTGACGTGGTTGACAGCACAAACCTGTGACACCACACGCGTTAGCACAATATATTCACACAGATGGAGCGGGAAGAAGAAGAGCGTGTTATATGAACTTAATGCCTCATGGAGGTCTGTAGTATGTTTAGGCCATGATCATTATCAGAAGTAGTTCAGACTGATAATAATCAATGGATCTGTGTAGTTCCTGCCACCCAGTATGCAAGTGAATGGGTTTTTGTTTTCATTTGTGTTGCCCAAATCCTCAGAAAATGATTTCTGGAAAAGTTAACCAGAAATAATGTCACTTTCAGTCAGGAGAGTCCACCAGCCTCACTGTGAGCACTTTTCTACAAATAGAAAAGCTTCCCCCCCTTTTTTTTTAGTTTAATGTTGTCTTTCTATGTTGACTTTAGGATAAATTCGTTTTACGCAAACCTTGTTTAACGTGTCTAAGGAAAAAACGAATCCCTGCGCTGGCATGTCCATTTAAAGGTGATATGGTTTGAATCATTAACTCCATGTTAATAAAATGTTTCTGTTATTTCATCAAGATGTGTTACATTTATCTGAAATAATACAAAAGAATCACTTTGAACTGTGTTTTACTGTTCTGGATCATGTAAGACAGATTTTAGTAAATTAATAATGCAACATTATTAAAACATACATGATTATAATATAATTAATATGATTCTCCTCTAGCTAATCTGTTGCCGCTTTTGCTCTGGCCCATAATGAACTGGACAGTGTCCTGCTTTACAACAGGGGTTATTTGGCTCTGTGAGGTTGGGACAGCTGACACCTCCTGTGCTTTTTCTGTCAACCTGGACAAGCCAGAGTCTTTCAGCAATTCACAGCTGAATCTTTCACATCAATGGTGCAGTCATTTCTGAGACCCAGGTTCTTTGAAGCATACTTCTCTCGGGGGGGGGCATAGAAGTGCCTTCGTCATTAAAATAAAACATTAAGAGATCCTCCTGTTGCACCGTTTTTCTTTCAGTTACGAAGAACTGGACCAAATACAAAACTACGGTGGAAGTGTGAAGTACGAGGGGTACAAGCATCAGCCAAATGGTGACTCTTTTTTTCTTTGTATTGATCACTAAAAGCACAGCAACATGCTTTTTTTCTTTTTAATTCCTTGCAACAAATCCCCACTTTGAAATGCCATGCTTTGTGATTGTGCTACCGCATCTTCAATGTAATAAAACTGCATTTCTCAAATAACTGGTATCCTGTAAAACAACCCCTGCTTATGTTACGGTGCACCTCTCCGCTCAGAGGGAAGGCATTCAAAGTGAGACGCTGTTTCATTAGCATAGCTTACTGTTGATTGCAAATGAACCAAAAGCCTGTTCTCACTTCTCTACCCCCCCCAGCCAAGCCGGAGGGCTGCACTCCAGCAGACCGACGGAAAGCCCTGTATCAGAAGTTCTACAGACAGGTGCAGGAGGAGAGGAAGCCGGCTGACTGCGTGGTCCTTTCTGTCACCAACCAGTGCCTGTGAGTACTTGGACCACTGAGAATCAGTGGGCTGTGCGTCCGATGTTGGAACACATTGAGAGAGAGAGACCAACGAATTGTTTGTTTTTGTGTTTTTAGTGGATTTGTTGACAATGACAGAAATACAGAATCGCCAGCCCTTTCAAAATAAGACTTTTATATCTGTCCAATTTCGGTTTGCTCTACTAAAGATTGTGTAAGAGTTTCTACAATTCCTACATCGTGTATCTGGATGAAAACACCCTCAAGTGAAAGCTGAAGAGTAGTATTTGAATCCTTGTTGTTTTAGCTACTTACAGATTGAGTTCTAGTTTGTCGCTGCTAGTCAGTACATTTATATTGCATAAAGGAACATTTTCATCTATGATAAGTCACACAGCTGTTGTGAAAGTAGTACACCAACTGCAAGCAATCGCTGGTGGACAACTGGATCTGCTGCAGATTGCCAGTTGACCCTGTGTGTCTGTATTTGGCAGCAGCACTCCCAGTGGCTCTTAGGTTTACAGAGCTCTACAGCGAGGTGGTAAATCATCATTAGTCATCATGACAAGAAAACAAGGCCCAGGTTATTTCTTCAAAGGGTTGACAATGTCCGTATGTTTCCTACTGTTGTGTTGAATGATTATGCCTGTCAGGTTAACTTTGATTTATGATCACTGACAGACAGGACCCGGTTTCACCTGCTCACAACAACATATCTGACTCATGTCGTGTACCCTACATGTCTTTAAAGCTGGTTTAATACACAAGGTATTCCATTCTACTCCTACACACCTTGCTCTGCTCCCGGTATCCTCAGGAGCCTGCTGATAAATAGCAGTTCCGCAAGCACCACGTCCAAATGCCAGCCGCTTCACTTTCTATGCAATTTTATTGCCCACACAGGGAGAATGTAGGAACAATAAGAGCTGTGTTTTAGTGTGCTGTCAGCACTACAACCTTCTGTCATTAATAAAAATGTACAGTACTAATTAGGGCTAAACAATATGCAGGGAATAAATCATAATGCGATTAAAATGATGACGTGATTGTTGATGTGGTTTCTACCAAACAAGCGTGTTTCCTTGCGTCTGGAGAATATGATTTGTAGTCGTGTGTAATGGTATGTTGTGACCCATTTTACCTTGTTAATTGCATCTCTGGCGATTTGGATAATATTTTGATTAATTGTTCAGCCCTAACAGTAACCAAATCCATACCTATCTTAATCATATTTATATCTATTTCTACATATTGAGAATATGCAATCCAGGCTATCATTGAATTTAACTTTAAAGTAGAAACTGATGTATCAAACAAACACACACACACCTCTCCACCAGAGCGTGAAAGTTGTTGATCTAAATGCCAATAAATAACATTTCTATTCAATGCACAGTATGCATCAAATATGATCACACATTCTTCAAAACAACCGTATTTCATTAAAGGCTTTAATTATAATCAATGGAAATATTCAACGTGAACATTGTTGCTAATTATTCAGCAGTGGATGCTGTACTAAGCTCATAAATGAACACCATTAAACTGATCAGACGAATGATTAAACAAACCTGTGTACAAAGCATTGGTAGAAGCGCGTAAAACATTTACACTAACTACACAAAACATCAAAAATGAATTCACACACACGATACTCATACACTAGCTATGAAACTGTCTGCATTTATGTGATTGCGACACAGTTAAAGTGGCTTCTTACAGCAGACTAACTTAGTATGACTGACGCTAACACTGCTATCTAACTATAAAGGAAGGACTCTCTTTCTTTCACTCTAAGTCTGTCCATCTCGACAAACACTCGTTCAAACTTCACACTTGGCGGTTGAATTGCTGAGGGACCATCAACCTTTTTGGCCTGTAACTTTTGAACTGTAACGACAGGAACAAAAGTAGGTCCATATGGATCCATTTATTTTTATTTTTTATTCCCACTAGTCCTACAAATTCTGAGCAATCGTCACCAAATTTGGTAAAGAACATCTCTGGACCAAGCTGGAAAAAGTAAAATTTCGGATTTTTGATATTCCACACAGTTTTGCTATTGCTTGCCCTCAATTGCTGTGGGCAGGGCTTATTTTACAAAAAATGTCACATCTCCTGAACGCTTTGTACTATTGCAACCACATTTGGAGGACTTATGTAGACATGATGTCTGGCCAATAGGTGGCGCTGTCATCTAACTATAAAGGAAAGAATCTCCACTGCTCTAGTGCTACTAATTATGACACTTGGTGTGCAAATTAGAGTGCTGGTTATCAGTTACTTTACTTCAACAGATTGAATTGATCAGTGCCGTAACACACTTAGTGTAAATTCAAGGTTACATTTCTTTTTTTTGGGTTTGGACCCCGCTTATTGTGATTTTTTGCAAGCATTTGGTTTTGATTTACAAATGTAAAAGTTGGGAAGACATTGAAATTGTAGTTCAGAATGTAGTTTATTCTGGTAACGGCACAAATATTGCATAGTGCATTCATTAAAAAGGCTGTTCATAAGTATCAACAACCTGCAACTAGGTGCGACTGCAACATCAATACCTGTTTTGAATAGTAAACACTCACCCTGTGATGGTTTAAAAGGTTGCTCTGGCAGTTGTAGTCAGCTTGGATGCTTTGCACTAACGATGAATTCCATCGTGACTCATCACTGTCTATAGAAACGTCTCCAACCAACAACACACACCTGTTTCCCTCCTCAGTTTTGTTGTTGCTACGTTCCAAATGCTTTAGAAAGGTGGAATGTAAAATGCCACCAAACTCACCCATATCCAGACATTTATCCACGACTACATCAAAGACCACCATTCAACACCGTGGTCTCAGAAATGCAGACCGCCAGTCGCTGCTACAGCAGATTAAAGTATTTGATGTTGGTTTTTCCTTTGACAGAAAGGACCACAGTTCTTTCCAAGTCTTCCGTATGAATAAGACCATGTATTACATAAACACATACCACTATAACACTAAATACATCTATGGGAGACCCCAAAACACACAAATCTCTACATAATGCTTAGAGATTTCACCCTCTGTTCCTGTCAGAGATATAATTTAGGTTTCTCTATATGCCAGCTCAGTCACTTTTAATACAGAAATGTCAAGTTAACAAAGTGTTTCTCTTCCTCTCAAAGGGATTACCCCAAATCGCTAAGCCAGTGCTTGCAGGAGCGTGGCCTATCAGTGGAAATGCTCTACCTTCAGGCGGAATCGGGCCTGACCCGGGCCCTGCAGGATGTCCGAGCAGACGGCTCCTCGTTATGTATTCTGGTGGAGCAGACAAACGTAGCTCTCTCCTCCTGCACGGTTATCATATTCTCAGAATCCCTCAAAAGTAAGTCCCTACCCCTCATTCCTTCAAGCTTAGCCAAAACCACCTCAGTTACAACCCTCCATCCCTTTTCAGCTGACGCTCTAATGCGATTTACGTTTTTATGGAGATTCTCCAAAAACCAAACAAGACATACTCCCATTAAACACCAACATGTTCTAGAGCCACAATTCTGCACTCAACTGTTGTGACTTTGTGGCTAAAGCATTTATATTAAACTGAATCAAATCTACACTATGTATTCTGTATATACATCAACAGCACTCTGACAGATTACCCACTGGTATACAGTACATTACATAAATGTAAAGGGACCGTTCAACATTTTAATTTGACTTTTTTGACAAGTTAGATCATCTCATATCTGTCTGACATATATAACTATAAAGTTCACATATCAAGTGTTACAAGCACAATTGGATTTTACAGAGGGTTATATAATATGTTGGTCTATTCTTATCTTGCTGGGCAACCAGTGGAGGCGATGTTTAAATAGTGTACCATGCACACACAAGTCTGCATAATACAAATTGCAAATATGCTTTATATAAAACAAGAACATCAAAACTGTGCAAAGTGATGAAATTGTCGAATGATGACCAAAACAACAGAAAACCGAGATGCCCTTAATACATTGTGTAGTCTGGTCTTCACAACCAAAATAAAATCAATAGAATAAAATCAATTTCATGTATGTCCTTAAAGCAAATACAATAAAGGATTTCTTTTTATTGCACAAGAGAATTTAAATACACAAATCATTTAATTCAAATGAGTTAATTTATTGTGCTTTGGCATCGCATGTCTGAATGCACATTAAGGTATTTTATGTCCAGGAACATGACGCGACAAAAAGTAAAGTTACTGATAAATGCACATTTTTACACAAACTGCATGCCCCTCTTCTCCCAACAAACCCCGACTCTCATTTCAAAGTACTACCAGCTGAACTTTCTGAACCCAACATCACATTAAAACAAAATCAATGTCAGAATGACCCGAGTCACCTGTAAGAACCCTGCTGCTTTTTACTGCTATTTCAACGGGTTTTGGCTTGTTATTTCACCTCTTTCTTCCACTTCAGTGCCCTGACACCACGCCATTAATATTCCCATTCCCCTCCCCCCAGTCCATCGCAACATGCCCAAAGACCAGGCCATGGACTTTGTCGCAGCCGAGTACGGTCGCGGACTGGTCAAAGAGCGCCCGCAGAGGGACCCCGCAGACATTGCAGCACAGGCGTCGCAGCTGCTGGATGACTTTCTGGATCGAGAAAAGATCGAGCGCCACACTGTTCCCTCCGAAACACGTCCGCTCCTCACGCTGTTAGCTGAGGGGGTGCACCTCTACCCCGAGGAGCTGGAAACCATCTCAGAGTACGTCCGGTCCCGGCAGGAGCACCTACAAGGTGGGACGCTGATCAAACTGTAGGGACTGGTGCTGTAGCAGTGTTACTGTTGGCACCTTGAACTTAGCTTGCCCTGTTCCTTCCTTCTTTTTGGGTCATACATGTTCTGTCTAATGTGGTTCTTTCATTTTTCTTTGTTCCTTTCTTTCTTTCTCTCCAGCCTCCAACACTGAGGGGGAGAGGGGTAACATGTTACCTCCAGGACTCGGGAAACCGCCTCCTCTGCTCCCTACTCCACCTGGACCCCCCCAACCCCAGTCTGGAGCAGGGGGGCCCATGATGGACCACGGCCCACCTCCACCTTCTCCTCTCTTGCCTTCACCAGGTTAGACTGCATAGTTCAACACTTAGTATCTTTAATTTTTGGAAAAGTTGAAGGGTTTAGGAACCATACACCCGACAGCCATATTTAAAAATGTAAATAAATGTATAAACAGTAGTGTTGCAGTAAATCTCAAAGCTTATGATGTTCAGTTTGTTTACAGTGTTAAGAGAGGTGTTGGTTAAACTCTGCAGTCATTTATTTAGTGGTGTTTCTAACATGCTGTCCTATGTGTATAAAGAACTTGCGTGTACATACATTCACTTCATTTCTCTCTTCCTCGTGGTTCTTCTCCGTTCATTCTGTAACGACAGGTCTTCTGCCGCTCCTTCCAGGTTCTTATCCCAAAACCAAACCTCCTCCACTACTGTCCCTGCATCGACCTCCTGGTCAGTCATTAGGGTCCCAAGCTTCACGGGGCCTGTACGGGGCCACCACTGTGCCCCGCGGGCCCCTACTCCACCACCCTCCTCCGTACCACATAGTCCCAAGGGGTCCTCACGGGAGTAGAGCGGCCCCACCTTCTCTAAAGAGTTCCCGCCCTCCACTTCTCTCTTCTCCAGGTAGGCCGCTTGTACTTTTTTCCCTTCACCTTTTGTCTTGGAATATAAAGTCTTTTTCTCCTCTTATGGCATGTCCACAGGTTAAGGTACAGGTATAAGCAATAAGCTTCATTTTAACCTGATTGTGTAACGTTGTTTTTATTTTTCTCTCCTCTCTCACTCTGACCAGGCGCCCCTCTGCCACGATCAAGCAGCTCTCGACACTAAGAAATGACAGAGACATCAGGCTACAAGTGCCTGCATGTGCAAGACTTCACCTAACTAGATCTGGAGACTCCTGGACCCTGTGTGGGAAACCTGTTCCTACCATTTTTTTTAAAGTAGTAAACCACGCTCGGTTAGATGAAAAAGGTGGTAGTTAATGTTATTCTATCATCTTATTTCGAATGGTTTGATGGAGGACAACATGGAGTATTCGAATGACTTTACCAAGGTCTCTATGTCAACTTTGTTCATTTTTTCTCTTTATAAGTTACTGCGTTTCTCACCCAGTGTCGCCCCATAAAAACGCACGTTCTGTACTTCAGGTTTGCCTTTTTAGACTCCATGATGTTGGTGCAGGTTACAGTAACACGCTGCACAGGATCCACATTGTACATGGGACTTGAATGCCTAAAAGAAATCCCGGTCACCAGTGGACAGCTGATTCATATTTAAAGCAGCAAAAAAAAGATGGAGGTACAGGCGCTCACATGCTGGTAATAGGACTTTGTATTTTTCTGTAAATAATTTAGCAAGTAGTGTACCGTGTACAATGTTTCAGGATGGTGCTTAAGATTTCAAAGATTCTCTTGAGAGAATTTCAACAACCAATTAAAATGTTGTTTTTATAAGCTGTGTTCTTGGCTGAAATTTAATTTATATCTTTTTTTCTTATATTTTATTTTTGGCATAAGTGAAAGAAATCGGATGGTTCTCATTGTGAACTTTTTACAGCAAATCAACACATCCTCAGATTTATTAAGATGTTTTCTCCACTTTTTTGTATCCCCTTAGGAATGCCTTTCATGCTTTGTTCAAGAGAGGGCAGAGACACTTGGGCATAAGTACAACAAAACTACCCCTCTACCCCAAAAAACGATTGAACTTTTTACGAGCTCAGTTTCGTCATCCAGAATTTAAAAAATGACCGTTTTGTGTTGCACAAGAGGCAGATGGTAATGTTTGCCAAGCTATCTCATAGTGAGCAAATATTCGATTTTCTTCACAAAGGAGGGGTGTCTAGTTTTGACAGCCATCTTCATACAGAACATATAGGAAAGCTCCACTGCAACACAGCTGACCCAGGGTCATGTGAATGTCAATCACATTCACTCTTGCTTACTGTAATTCAGGGGGAAAACTCATAACTTGTTCTGTGCCGAAACCTTTCTGGCTGTGTGCTGTTGATTGTATTTCTAACTTCTGACTCGTTGCTAGGAACCTGTAGAATATTCTTGTTTGGTTGTTAATATTAATTTCTAATGCTGAGAGTTCTGATAAGGCAGCAGTCCAGTTACAAAGGCATCTCTCCCTGTCACTGTAAATCAGCAGCAGCTCACCGCTTGTACTTGTTACTTTGAGGAATCCTCTTACAATTCTCGGATGTGCTGAAAAGTGATTGAAAGATGTTACTTGGCGCAGAATAGATCACAGATTAAACACCAGAGAGAAGTCGTGTGTAAGGAACTTTTTTTTTTTTGTGGCCAAACATTTTTCGTCTGTGTTGTGTATGATGTCCAGATCCTGAACACCTTTGCGCTGTGGATCCGTTTTGTTTGCTGTGCGGCAGGAATGGACGGGGAATCATGATTATATTTTCAAACAGAACGTCTTCAAATGTTTGAATATTTTGTTTAATGAGCGTTTCAATGGTTTTCCTTTTGTTCAAAAGAGTTAACCATAAGAAATAAAAATGACATCAGTTTAAGTAAACACTCCCCTTGTCAATACCGACTCATGTATTGTTGTACAACGCTGAATCTCAGTGGATGTAATTCGTCTTTGTAGCACTAACCAACAGACCAACAACTAACTGCATTTATTAGCACTTTTCTACCAAAACGAACAAAGCTCTTTACGTCTGCCCAGTGGGGAGGAACTCGACCCGCTCTACCTCCTGAGGTCCACGTGTGAGTTCTGGACTCATGTTCCATCCCTATAGCATAATGCTGCTGCCGCCACCAGGCTTCATGGTAGTGATGGTGTGTGGTGTTTGTTACCATACTAGTTCTTGCTGCCTTTTCCATCCTCTCTTTCCAACCTGTAGAATATGACACACCCTCTGATGTCGTCACGATTCACACCTCAAATCAACTATGCGATTTCCGAGCCAACTTATTTCTGGTCAAAATGCTCCGAACGCTTTAAAAGTAGGTGCACGAACCGGGACAGAACCCATTCCATGTTGGTGGGAAAGGGTAACAGAGGATCTTCGTTTCAATCAGTTATTTCCTTCTAATAAAAATGGCTGCAGCAGTGAGGATTTGGGTTTGTTGTAATTTGGAGGTGAAGCGAGGCAGTGAGAATGTAAACCCAGATGCAGACACACACAGGTAGGAACAGTTAAAGGAGAAGTGCAGTTTTGTTTGTTTTATGAACCTCTCCTTTGTCTTATGTTATAAACATTGAAACAGTTCCTGCTTGCTGTAATCATGCCCCCTGTCCTGTTCATACTGGCTGTGAGGAGATCTCTTCCTAATGTGCTTCCAATGTAAGTGATTGGGGGGCCTCAATATCTGGAGCTAACATGAGGCTTCAACAGTCTGACACCCAAAGTCTTTTTATTATCAAAGTGGAAGCCACATGCAGTCAGTTAATTCCTTACACGCCCTCACGGGTGTCACAAGCTTTCTGCTTTAATAGACGTCTCTTTAGGGTGAAGACGGGTGCAGCATTGCTACAAATCATGTGCGGTCACTGCTTTAAGTACTAATAAGAACGATAACGGTGTTACACGACTCTTAACAGGAGAGTGAAGGAAATGCCAATCAAGCACACACCCACACAGTACTAAGAAGAGGTCTAATTGGGGGCAATAAGTGAAAAAGTCTACATTGAATATTTGTGAGGAGTGGGTGAGGAGGCAACTTAGTCTCATTCTGGCATTTGACCCTCATCACTGAACGAATATTTTAGCATACCCACACAGGTGCCATATCCTTTTCTGGATAATTAGACTTCTGCTCAGGTTGAGGTTGCATGGAGCTGTTCTGAAATCATGTGAGCTCACGTGAGCCTATAAGAAAGTTGTAGGCCCAAGTTCTCCCGCCTGAAACAAGTTCAACCAGTGGAGAATCAGAGACATGTTCATCAAGTCTAGTCCAGACATCACAATGCAGGTTTAGCAAGAGTGTTCACCCAGTGGTGGAAGAACCTGATCCTTTTCTTATAATACAACAGTCTAAAAATACTCACAAGGAAAAGTCCTGCATTCAAAATCCTAATTAAGTAAAGTATTATCACCAAAATGTGTTTAAAGAATGGAAGGAAAAAGAACTCGCTCTGCAGAACAGATGAGATATGAGATATAACATTTTTAGAATACTGATGCATCAATGTGTGAGCAGCATTTTGCTGATGTAGCTTGAGTGTAGTTTTACCTACTCCGTGTACAGTTTGGTAGTTAAAAAAAAACTAAGATCAAGAAACTAGGTTCTGCTCTGGAAATATTGAACAATTTGACCTCCTTTGGCCTCAAACAGTTTTGTTAGAGCCAGTTTTGTTTGTTTGTTTGTTTTGAAGTAAAACAATGCCACCTATAGGTGAAAGGTTGCCCAAGGGAACAAAGGGGTAAATGGTTTGTGCTGCCTCCAAACAATTATGAGAACTTGGTGCAGGTTGTAACTGAAAGACGTCGGAGAGCACATGTATGCTCACAGTTTTCCAACCGCAACAAAGAGACTTTTAGAATCCAGAAAGAAAGGAGTGTTTTAAAGATGGCTGTATTTTATTTGAGTTTTCCTCGTTTTTGGTGTAATGTTGTTTGTGAAGCCCTGTTTTGTTTTGTGAATGTATTTCAGTTTTGTTTGTCCAACAACAGACATCAAGAGCATCAAGTGTAAGTACTTTACCTGCGTGTTGAAACCTACAGCTTATAGTCACTAAGAGAAACAAAAAGAAGTCATGACAAGATATTTAAATGAAACCATCTGAGAAGTTTCCATAGAAAATGTCTACTAACACTTCCAACACACATCTGAAACATGCAACATGAGGCCAAAAAACACTGGTTTAATCTTAGACAGTGTGTTTTATAAGTACATCATGTATTTTAGTGTACAATCTACAGCTGTTAAATACATTTAGTGGAGTAAAAAGTACAATACTTCCCTCTTTGTGGTGGAGTAGAAGTATAAAGTAGCATATAATGGAAATACAAAAGCCTACTTGTGTAAATATACATTTATTGTACACCTGAATCAGGAAACTAAACCTACTTGATCTCCTGTAAATTAGATTTTTATTCAGATATATTTATGAAAGCGTACTTTTTGTAACTCTCTGAAGCCCGCTACTCATGGGATGGAAAAACAAACATGCGGTGGCAATCAGCAAAAGCCTGAAGTGAACAACTCAGTGCTGATTTAAAAAAAACAAAAAGCACTGTTGCTGCTTCTATCATGAAGTTACACCATTTAAACTCCAGATGGCGATGTGCACCTGCTCTTTTACTTCATGCCCACTAGGACAGAGTTTCAACAGTAAACATGCACTTTTCAGTCTTACCGTAGGTCTTACTTCTAATATTTACAAAGACAGACGTCTTGACATCTGACAAGGATGAGCAGAGTCACTCGTACTACAAGAATACTACCACACTGCTGCTTATCATTATACAAAGAAATTCCTAAATGTCCTAGTGGTTAAGATATATCTAAATCTGCAACAATGTTTCAGTAATACCTTTGGTATGTGCTCATCACTGCATAGGGAGGTTATTTTTCAGTTTACACAGAAATCTATACATATACAATTCTTTAGCATATGATTTTTAGATCATGAAAAAACTCCCTGTTTTTTAAATATAAGAGAAATATGTAACAGGAGGAAAACATGAACACAAGCGCACCAGAGAGAGAGAAGAAAACGTAATGTGAATCGGCTGTATGAGCTCAACACTTGGTTCACCAGTATTCATTCTGAGTTTCCAGATATTTTCTGAACATTTTTACAGGGCAGTGATTGGTCAAATCAAGTAAATGAAGCACTATGAAGTTTTGGAATTATTTTTGTACGTCTGAATGCTGCTTGAGTTCAGAACAGTCTTGTCTTGCTTTTCTGAGGTCTCATGTTACTAGCGGGATCAGGCTTTTATGATTGGGGTCCATATGGAACTCTGTGTGAAACTCCACAGTATATTTCTATCCAGGTAAAGTTTTTTTTCCTGTCACAGAATTTACATTTCGTATGTGTTTTTATGCATAAAAGCAATTCATAACTTCTTTTTTAAATACTGCTGTATAATACAATTTATTATTATTATTGATATTATTACATTAGAGTGGGAGTCACAAACTGGCAGAGGGTGAATATGTCTGCATGTGTCTGGTATTCTGTCCTTGTTGGTGCCTCCTCCTCCGCCTCCCTTCCAGCTGTGGGAGCACTGCTGAGAGGAGCCCATCAACTCAGGAAGTAATGGACAACTGTCTCCACCTCATTACACCAGCCTACACACACACACACACACACACACACACGTGCTCTCTCTTATTGGACACTGTGTGTGAGAGTTGTTTGTGGGTAGAACAACAGCAGCATAATGTTGGTGTCACTGCAGTATTTTTCTTGCTTTTACAGGAAATAGTTTCAAAAGAGAACCTTTGAAATGATTACATTCACCAAGCAATGGTATTTTAAGAAAACATCCAAATGTTTTATTGTTACATATATAAAGTGTATAAAATGCATATATGATTTATATTACCGCCAGTGTCCTTGGCATGCTGTAATGTAAATCTCTTTTATTTTACCAATTTACTGTGGAGATTCTGGTTATCCATCACAATAGATGTCATGTCTACTGTCATTTATGTTTAAAGCCTGTTATTTGTGCACAGCAATTCAGTGCAGACCTTTTTAAAATCAACCTGCACAACAATGCAACAGCATAACACTGGCAGGATATCTGACAGAATCACAGTCCTTCACAAAAACATCGTCAGAAGGGAGATTTAAAAAGCAGTTTATTCAGAGAAACGTTCCTGAGGAAATTTTTTTTTTTTAATGCTAAACTCTGCTGTGTGTGTGCATACAAAAGGTTTGTCAATGTAGACAAATAAAAACTTGTCATTGAAACACAAGTATTGGTCTGCAAAGAAAGATAGAAAATAAGTTTATTTCTAACTTTCACAGGTGAAGCCGGAGATGCTTGCAGTTTCTGAAGATGTCATAAAGTTCAGTAAATTCAGAAATAATTCTTAGTTGCGTCCCCTTCAAACCAAAACCAAAAACCCTTGAAAACCAAATCAAAATATACAGTTATCCATAGGTGAAACGAGGAAAGTGAAACACTTTGCCAAAGCTCTGCATGTAAAAACTGTTGGGTTATTAAAACTTCAATTTGTAGTTGTATTCATTTGCATATTCAAATGATAGCAAATGGTTAAAACTACAAGAGAAGATTCAGTTTCATGTTTGTCAAGTTGTTCCCTTCAGGTCTGACCTGACAAACCCCGAAAACTCACTCACTTTACCAGTTTACGTTGGAAGTAAATGATGTAGCTAACACTCACTAACTTTACAGTAAATGAATACTGACATCAGCAGCTCTACATATGTATTAATATATGAATTCATATGTTATGGTTTCCGTTAATGAGTTTACAAGTTTTTTTATTACTATTTATTACTTGCACTAGCACATTTAGTTTTTTCACGTCTGGTTTCTCATCCCATAGAAGTTCATTTGGTGCAGTTTCTCAAAAAAGAAAAGCTAATGTCCTGCTAAAAACTGTCCTACTTTCACAACATTCTGGTCATTCATATTTATTTGCGCATCACAATCAAAAGATAAATGCTTAATTCATTATTTCTGCTTTCTGCTTCTTTGTCTCATTTGTGAAATGTAATCATCAGAATAAAAATAACAATAACTTTATTTATATGGAACAAAACAAAAGCAGGATACTCGGAAAGCAATATAACAAGAGACAGCAAAATAGATTCCCAAAAAAAGGATAAACACAGTAAATGCAATAAAAAGACATAAAAGCAAGTCTATAAAATGGGTTTTAAGATGTGATTTAAAAAAAGTGACAAATTCTGGCCCTGATTTTTTTTTATTTTTTATGAACCAAAATTCCAAAACATGTACTTCAAACTAAAAACCAAACATCTTTAAATGAGGATGTTAGAAGATCTCTCCTCGTCACACAAACCCATTTTATTCTCCACCTCCCATCCCCTCCTCTGCCTCCCCCTCCTCTCAACCCTGTTCCTCCCGTGTTCTCACCTCATGCCTGTACTGTCATTCCTCCTCCACCTCCTCCGCCTCTCCAGTCAAATCATTTATTTGCCATTTGCGTTGTCCTCGTCACAGAGCTCGAGTCATTTGAGCAGAAACTGGATACAAAGAAGACAAGAGTGCAAATGTGTGATAAAAAATACACAATGAAACAAATGATCACTCCTCCTCCATCATTCCCTGTACGGTCCGGCTACACCCCCCGGCTTTCCTCATGTGCCCATCCTCCTTTTACCTACTCATCTCCTCCTCTCCTTTCTCCCCCCCCCCGACCCTACCCCTCCTCCCTTTCTCTGCTCCCCACTGGATATCAATCAGAATCTATCACTCCAAATATTCCTGCTGCCGTTGT
>JAVQJD010007479.1:0-19311 GCA_036023655.1 Nannoperca australis
TCCTCAGGAACATCACAGTGATTATGATAAAATGACTGTTGACTGGACATTTTTATAACAATTGTGTCAAATGTTGGTACAGCTGGCGCCCACCAACCAGCAGGTCATGTGTTCGACCCCCAACTCCCCCGGTCACCTCCCCACTTGGAAGTCGCTTTGGATAAAAGCGTCTGCTAAATGTAATGTAAATGTATATGAATCTTTTATCCTCGCTGCTTTCATTCTTCAACATTGTAAGGCTGTGAGGCTACATCCACTATGTTTGTATTTTAAAACGCATAACTTTTTCTACTTTAACTCCTAGCGTCCAAACTACTGCAGTTTTATAACCCCTAAAACAGAGACCTTTTTAAAACGCATCTGACCTGTTTTAGTTTTCAAACTAACATTTTCACATTTTAGTATGGACGGGCGAAAACAGAGATGTTCTAAATGCAAACACACACGTTCACTTCCTGATTGGGTCTTATCAGCCACAAGCCAGAATAGAAATCTATTATCTTAATTTTCTCCATCGCTGAATGTCCTGCATTTAACTGAGCAACCGACGGAAAGTAGACTATCTGCTTCCTGTTTACACCGGCACGTGAATGGTCACGTGATATGCGTTTCCAAGCATGTAGTATGGACTGAGATTTTTTCTGAGATTTTTCAGCTGATAAACGCTGTTTTTTCTTTTTAAACAAGCATTTTAAAACAAATACGTAGTAGTGTGGATGCAGTGTGTCTATCAACACACACACACACACACACACACACCTGCTTTAAAATGTGCCAAGCCTAAAAACCTCACATGAAGTGCCAATCTGCCTACACTATATTCAATTCCATCACGTTGACGAAGCAGAATTGATGCCGTAAAGGCAAAAATATGCTACTTCTGTCTGGAAAAAATGAACAGAACTAAAGGTGGCGTCAGTGCGTATGTTATTATTAGTGTTGGTGTAAATTGAGACTTTATGTATCCAATGATTTAAACCTATTAACATGAAATGGATCATGAAAACATGTCATGTTCCTTAACATTACATTTAAATATCCTGATTTGCTGTCCGTTTGGCTGTAGATCTTACAGTACTAAGAACAGAGTTATAGGGGTAGTAGAACAACATTCATTTGACTGCTCTTCAAACCACTTGCTACAGTGTCTGCCTTGCAAATGGCTCATGACAGAAAGGTCTATACAGAGTAATGGAAATCTCTCTTTCTTGCTTAGTTTGCTGAGTGAACACAGCTGAATGAGCAGCAGCGCTGGTAATGCTGTTGCATTTGCATGGATTGCATTACATGATGCACAACATCAAGTGATGTGCTTTTCACAGAAACTCATCGGCCCGTAGTTAACATTAAAATTAGGTGGAACACACTACAGTGTTAGTCTCCCTGTCCCTTCTCTCCAGCCATATTTATGTTTTACCAGTGTTTTTCTTCAGTTGTCCACCAGATGCCCTCGAACCTTCCCTCCTTTCCACATCACTTGACTGCCTCACCCAACTACACACCTGTTTCCACTTGTGCTTGTTCACCTGCTCACCTGTTTTCACTTGTCTCATCAACCACTCTTTACTAGACTGGTCCACGTCCTTTGTGCAGTTGTCAGGTTATTCCTAGTTGCCTTGTACCTTGTGTTTTTGGCTACGAGCTTCTGTTACCCAAACCTTGACTTCAGCCTGTCTGCCTGTCGCCTGTCTACCGGTTACCTGTCTGTTGCCTGCCAGTAAACTCTATTCAATAAATCACCAAAATTAACCTCGTCTGCATTTGGTTCCTACCCCCATTGCCCAGCATTTCCTGAGTCATGACACAACAGAGTGTAATAGTCTGAAAACAATTTAGACCTAAAAGAAATAAATGGCACAATGTTGCAAACCAAGCTGTGAAATTAACTAACACTACAAAGGAAATACTGACGTACTGGGCCAGATACAAATAAAGTGCTAAAGGTTTTCCGGCAGGATGTGCTACATTAACTAACCACATTGTAAACATATTCAACTGTTACTGCATTATTAAAATAATGAATGATGTATGATTTTGTTGGTAACTGTAGTTAAAAGCAAGTACTCCTAGAAATCTTAACAAAAAGTGTTATATTTTAGAATGTTTGGTCATAACCATACTAAAGCATTTGTTATGAGGTTAGAAACTGATACAAATAAACAGACATTGGACAATTGTAGTTACTCCCTGGTTTAGTGATGCTCAGCAGGGGGGCGGTGTGAATGAGATCACTGAATAGAGCGGCCTTCTACTTCAGCCATCTTCTGACCTTGCTGTACTCAGCCACTTGCTTTTGTTGAGCTAGGTGAGTGTTCTGTGAACAGGGGCATTTTATTAGCGTAGCTTAGTCCGTCCTCCCTTGGAACTCTGTTTATAGTAGATGATTCTTCAAAACATGAAATCCAGAGCCAAAATGATGTGCCAGTGCAGTAATTGTGTCGAGAGGTCGAGTTTGTGTCTCTTTCTTAAAGGATTATAGTTTGTGTCCGCTCACAGGCGTGTAGTTAACAAAATTAACATTCGGTCACGTAAACACTTAAAATGACAAGTGACCTCTTGCAGTTGTCAGAGTAAGTATTGTCTAGGTAGCAAAGGAGGAAATTGTGTTTGGATGGTTGGATCATTAAAGTAGGGCTTTAACTTTTTTTATTCTTGTTAATGCTGACAATTTAACAGATTATTTTGTAAATTTATTGCTTTGTCAATAAAAGAAAATAGTAGAATAACAAATTCCTAAACTCAAGGTGGCATCTTTAAATAGCTTGTTTTGTCTGACCAACAGCCCGTTTGTTACCTCATACCAGAGAGAACAGTAGCAACTCCTCAAAAATGTATAAGGTGTAACCAGAGGTTGTTTGGCATTTTGGCTTAAAAATGACACCATACAATTAATCAATTATCAAAATGGCTCTCAATAATTTTCTGATAAGATGATGATGATAACAGTCAACAATGGTTTCTTTGAACCATGACCATGATCTTTCCCTAAAATTAACTAAGTTGCTTAACCATACTGTAGTTGCCATTTGCAGATATTGTATGAAAAAAAAAGTTTCATCGAAACATAATGTGATGTTTTTCAACTGTCCAATATCAAGTGAGCTGTGTTGTTCCAAATGTCACCCACTGACAGCAATATACAACACATCAGTGGTACATTGATAGTGCCCGTCCTGTATTCAGTTATGTTAACCAAGCAAGCACATGTATAACAAATCACAAATGTGTGTTATTTTCCCAATTTTCGGCTTGTCTGGCCGGTAGATGATCACATTATCTTTGTATGAATAGGAGGTATTATTTATGGGGCTGGAGGATTTTGGTCATGACGATCCAACGGCATGTCAATGTGTAATTGACCATTAACAAAACAGAAGGAACCCTTGGTGCAGGGGGACAGTGTTATGCCGAGTGACTTAATTAATTATAATTTAGTTGTGCTTATGATTGGCTTATTGTCACCAAATCCATCTGCCCTAACTCTTGTTATTCGGTTATGCATATTGCAATTGTCTGTCATGCTGAGATGACTGAGTACCGTAATATAGTGCCATGGTGAAAGCCGTGAAACACTGGCTGTGGTTACATGAGTCTTTTTTTTTTTTCTCTTCCAAATGTAATCACTATGAATTCCTGTGGAAGTATTTACACAAATGCAAAATAATATTATCAGATACTTTTGTTGAGTTTACATGCTCCAGCGTAGGCAGTTTGAATGACTCACCACAAGATCCTTTTTAGGTGCAATGCCACTTTCTGACTAGCTCATTCTGATGTGGCAAGTAAGATTACCAGAGTTGATGACATCCCCCCCTCCTTGTGTTCGTCCCTGAGGGTGTCGCTTTTAAAGGCTTCAAATCCTTTCACACATTTGTGTCAGCTGAAAGCTCACCTGAGGATGGACCTGAAAAGAACAGACTGTGCCGGAAGGCTGATAGGGCTGTTAAGGTTACATGGCCGGAGAGAGTGTGACTGTCTGTGTGTTTTTACATGGCAGGGGAATGTGATTGCGTATGTGTTTTGATAAGTCTATGTGCAGGCAAGCATTACTAGGACTAGGGGTTCCCGGGACAAAAAAAACACAAATTAGAGCAGCATTAATAGCTCTGCTTCTTCTGAGACAAAGCTGCCATGGCTTTCTTTTGCTCTTCTCTTCGTGTAACAGGTAACGATTTTTTTTTAATGCAAGTAAGGTAATTTATAAGAACTGCATGCACACATCAAATACTGGTCTTCCCAAATTCCCTTATTGCGTTTTCATTGTCATAGTGTTTTAAAATGAAATATTAGCGGGGCTATGATTTTTGGAGAATTGGACTTTGGCTCATTTGAAACTCTGCATTCCTGTACAAACTCATGACCACTTAACCATTTATGAAATTACATAAAATGTTGAATTCTTGTTCTAAAATTTAAGTAAATTTGTGCATGGTGATAGTATTGGATCCGGCTTTGCATAAAAACCGGTAGTAGACATAAAGTAGTAATAGTGGTCCTATGCAGTATGGTCTAACTTTCCACAAATTTTTTATAAAATCCTTTTGAGATTTTAAGATATCTTAGAACGTGACACACACTTTAAACCTTTAAAGTCAGGAAATATAATGTTGGACCAAACATGATCTTTAAGGAGTAACTACACTCGACCTGAACATTCTGTGATCTGTGAAAGAAATCACTACAAACTGTATTTGGTATATGATGCAGTACTCACAATTTAATTTCTGTTTTGGGTCAGTGTAGATTTGATGTGTCAGACCGGGATTATTTCTCAGCTGAATGGGACACCTTTGTCCTTGTTGAAGTATAAGCAACATACTGCTTTAGGGACCATAATGTTAATTTTGTTAAATCTATTTAGATGTCTGTTGGCCAAATTGCCTGAGCATTCAAACCTGACTGAGACTACCTAGGCCATCCTGGGCTCTTCACAAAACATGAAAAAACGACCTAGTCCTCAGAGAGGCAGTTTAGACTTTTTAAGCCAGAAGTTATACAAAATAACATATAAAAGTCACAAAATAAACTCCTCATCATGGGCCCCAGCTGTCCCTCCATAGCTTCTAGCCTGTTTAGTCTTCCCAGGGAGGCAGGTTTTCAGATATACCTCAAACTAATTTATGTCTTTGAAGCAGACTTGAACTCTCACAGGCTGTAACACAGTTAGGAAAGACAAAATTAGTTTTTTAGAGGGGAAAATAAATGAACTGGACGCAGGGGAGTTGGAAAATAAAAGTTTAGGAACAAGATACAATGATTATCCAACCTGCCCAGGTTTCTGGAGGCAGTTCACTGCTCGCCTGTGCCTCTGTCCTGAGGGGATCCATCTTGCGCTGAGCCAGTCTGGTGGTGAGGAAAGCCAGTTTCACACCAACCCACCACTTCCCCATTGACCCTCCTGGCAACCAGGCACAAAATGTCTGCCAGGTGAACCAAGCGGAAAAGGGGTAAGCTCGGCTCTTCCACCACCCACCTGGATAACACGGGCCGTTTTCCACTTCATGCTCACGGCACCAGCCTCCTTGGTGTGGACGCCCACTGACTGTGTGACTGAGAGAAAATATCCATGCATCCAATCTGCTCTGTCGAGGAGATGGAATTTAATATAGTGTAGGCAGATTGGAGCTTAATGCACTTGTCTTTCATGTGAGGTTATTAGGCTTGATGTAACAACCACATTTTAAAGCAGGTGTGTGTGTGTGTGTGTGTTGGATAGATGTCCATTCTAGTGCTTCTGTCACGGCCAGTTATATAAGCTTGCATTGTTGCTTTTGGTGTCTCGTTTTTATTTCTACACTTTGATTTTACCAGAGTTGATTGTGTATGTGCAAACTTTTCTACTGCGGGCACAACAAGGAAAGGAAAGAGGTGGAGGATGAGAAGACTGTGAAGGGAGGATGAGGAGTAGAACAGGAGGAAAAGTGAGCTGACACATCCTCTCGGTACTCCTATACCTTACTGCTCCCTAGGCTAGCATGTGTGTTTGCGCGTGTGCTCGCGTGGGCTGTGTGTGTGAGGCGCTGGGGGCTCTGTGCTGGAGTTTAACTCTGTTCATAGGAGCCGAGGGCGCACAGCACACTGATCCAGACTGACAGCCCAGAACACAGGCTACATTCGCAGGTCAGCAGCATCAAGGCACATATTGGGAAAAGAGGACTCCTATAATGTATTTATATATTTTTACAGTTTATAATGATTTAAGTTTATATCATATTAGGGCATAAGGTTTTTTACTTTCTTGCAGTATATATTCGAATCTCAAGATATTTCAATTAAATGTTGGAAAAATGTGGGTCATGGGCCAAGACTGATTTAGTCTGCAGTGTGGATTCAGCATATTCATCATTATTTTGTCATTCTGCACTTTGCCTTTATTTGATAGTTGGCTGTATAGGGTAAACACAGGAAACATGGGGGGGGGGGGGTGACATGCACCAATCCAACTGGAATTGAACAGGGGATGATGTGACTACATGCACAAGAACACATGGATCCAGAAAAACAATATATATTTATAGCTAACATTTTTGCTAGTTTCTGCATGAACTACTGAACTCACGAAAAAAAGAATTAAAGCAAAATAATTGATCCGTTTGTCAGAGATACTGTATGTATTGAGTGCTGTCTTGTGCAAATGTTAAGCCAGGAGTTATGCAATTTTTTGTTGCAGCGTTTTCTGATCTGATGCCTTTATCAGCAGGATGTCCAAAATTATTACATTGATTGAAAAACAAATACATTTGATTGTCTTCTGATCTCCTGATGTTATGTTCAGACTTACTGTAGTTAAGGTAAGGAAACAATTATTGTCATGGTCCCATCCTACGAGGTTGCTGACCATAGACTGTATATAAAGATGGACATGTCTCCGCTTCCTCCCATAATACAAATTGAAGTCAAAATATCCCGGATACGGGGGCTTCCATTTTGCGTTGGTGGCATCATTTGTAGTCGGAGTCTGCCTAGAGATTTGAGTGAGCTGGGGTGTTGATTTCCCAGCTACACACTCGCCTGAACCAATAATTTACAGTTGTCAATCATGATATGATTTTTTATAGCATCAAATAAATAAATAAAACCAAACTTATCACGAAAACGAACACAAACATCAGCGTGATAAGAACTACCTTAAAATGACAGAAACCACCTATAGGGGAAAATAATTATTTGACGCGTACTTTTCAGTTTGGCCCATGTGCAGATGGCTAACATGGAGGATATAACCTATACTGCTGCCAGCCACCAGGGGTGTGTGTGTGTGTGTGTGTGTGTGTGTGTGTGTGTGTGTGTGTATATATGTGTGCGTATATATGTGTGTGTGTGTGTGTGTATATATGTATATGTGTGTGTGTATATATATATATATATATATATATATATGTGTGTGTGTGTGTGTGTGAGAATATATATATGTGTCTATGTTCCTGACAGACAACAATAAGA
Source organism: Nannoperca australis (assembly GCA_036023655.1). Taxonomy (NCBI): domain Eukaryota; kingdom Metazoa; phylum Chordata; class Actinopteri; order Centrarchiformes; family Percichthyidae; genus Nannoperca; species Nannoperca australis. Next base: position 7,444 of record JAVQJD010007479.1, read on the forward strand.
ATTTTCATGTCCAAAGGGGTTCTTGCCAGGTAAACAAACCCAGGTCATTTTAAGTATTTCTTAGACCAGCCATTAAAGGACTTTTGGGTCTAATCCTCCCCTATCTGAATTGAGTAGTAGTTCTGACTTTATTGGAGCTATACTAAAACCTAAAGAAAGCACACAGCAGCACAGCAGGATTGTGACAGGGTGTTCTTTTCATTTATAATGGTGTTCCCAGTCCGTCATTTTCAGTACCCAGAAATTGGGCTTGAAATCATGGAAATATAAAATGTGCTGAGCAATGGTTGGCCAAGGCTTTGTTGGGTTGTCCAAAGACCAGAAAGCCATGGTTATTATAAGGAATGAGCCCAAGAAAAACATACAGGTATATCAGTCTAAAGACCCAATGGCTACTTTCTTATTAAATATACATCCAAATCAAGAAGGATGGAGTCAAAGGGAAAGGAGGAAAATACATAGAATATTGGTTTACATGTTTGTGTGCTGCTTTTGCATGTTACTAGTTTCAGTGTGCTGCCACTCTGCTGCTGAGTGGATTGAAGACTGTTTTACACTCATAACTGAAGTGGTTGTGGAGTGTGGATGTGGCCACACAATATGTTTGTGAGGGAGATAAACAGACACTCTACTTAAATGTGTTTCCTTAAGCTACAGTAACTCAATACTCTCTTTTACATTGCTCCTACAGTTTTGACCTGGAGCTGTGCATTTCCACTTATCCCAGCCAAGATTATTCACATTGGGCCACTTTACTGATTATTTATTGTTCAGTGACATCCCTTAATACCCCTTCAATCTACTTGTTTTTCCTCCTCAACACATCACTCGTTGGCCTCTTTTTTTCCCATGGATATTCAGAAATGTACAGCTCTCTAGAATGTCTCCTGCAATTGATCATGAGTATCTTGAGCAGACAGCTGTTGTGGTTTGTTGTTGTGCCAGTTTAGAGCAACTTTTTCTGTGATGCTGACCTGAAGTCAGTACGATAACATTTCAATCTTTCTTTTTTATTTCCCTACATAAGTCACTCCATATTTTTCCCCTGGTCATCCACTACCCCCCTGCGGTGGCTGTATGCCCCCCACTCCCCAAACACACACACACACACACACACACACACACACACACACACACACACACACACACACACACACACATAGTTTGAGTCACACTGTATTACAGGCACTGGTTCTGGTTTTTAGCTTTTTATATCAAATACATTTGGGGTGTATAGTCACAAATTATGGGTGACCCTGCCACTGTTTGAACTAGCACAGTATCCTGAGGAATTACATGCATATTGAATGATTCGTCACCTCCTGCTTTCCGTCATGACTAAACGTCCTGTCTCAGACCTGCAATTAACATTATATTAACATATTTTATTCATCCTGTAACCATGTCCTTTCCTTAACCTTATCCATACTGTAGTTACCATGGACTGACTTTGTAGAAAGTGAGGAATAGGAAGTAAAAACATGCTGTCACTGAACATAATCAGAGTTTTGGTTGAATGGTCCAACATTGATGCCCCTGTCTGGCAGTGGGGTTGGGTAAGACCACACAGAAAAGACTTGGAAATATATATGAAAACTGTTAGTAACTGATTAATGAAGTGTCCATGAAACAACAGCATGATGCACAATGAGGAGATAGTAGCTGGATTATTGAAGCCTGGTAAACTTCCCTTTATGGACACAGAGGTCATTGTAGAGCTGATAAAACTATTTATAGTGGACTTCGTCAGAAGAGTTCATCCTCCTCCCCTTTCCCTGGCTCATCTTGCCGTCTTCCTTCCTTTCTGTCATTCTCTTTCACAGACAAACACACACACACACACACACACACACACTTATATTCTCAGGCTGACTGGTTCTTTCAGACCAGCGAGAGGTTGAAGCTCGGCGGACCTGCAAGCTAAGCACATCCCTCAAATAGTCATAAGCACCTCTTCAATAAATCCCTTCCACAAGCCGTGATGTGTGTGTGTGTGTGTGTGTGTGTGCGTGTGCGTGCATGTGTGTATCGCAGGGGTGAGATGAGATGCTTAAAATAGGACAGACAAAGGGATGGAGGGATGGCTAAAATGCTGTGTTGTGAGGATTTATCACACAATGGCGGCGAGTGAAGAGATGGATGGATGGATGATGGAAAATAGAAGGAGGATATGGATGAGACTGAGTAAAGCGCAGGCTGATGGAGTGTTTAGCTGGGTGACTGACTAAGCCATAAGTCTCCTGTGAGCCCTTATGCTCTCTCTCTTTATCTGTTCTATCCCTCTCTCTGCCTCTCTTTAAAATAACACTATGTTCTGTGTGGTGACAAGCCAGGATGAAATGATTGGCCCTTAGTTTTCCCCCGACTGCCCTCTCAGATAATCACTACACCTACTCGCTACCTCAACATGCTGACTCTACTTTATTAAAGCCAATCTCTCAATACATTATGTTACTGTGGTAAAGTGTCACTGCTTTGACTGGGGTGGGTTGGAAAACTGCAACAGTGTAGTTCTTTAACTTTTTTGTGCCTTTCCATGTTTATATCTCAGTGTCTGGTCAGTTACTCAATTGGTGGTATAGTTAATTAACTCATCTATACCTGGACACTATATATATATTTTTTTACCATAAAATGTGACAAGTTAGACTGCCCGCGGGAGCTCTGTTTACATAGGGTTAAAGCTGCATTAATTATTTTTGGCTACATTGGGACAGCTGAACAAACTGAATTGTGTTAGCAAACAGTCTCTCTATCTGCATATCTATCAGATGCAAATCAATCATTAGGAATGCTTGTCTCTACCTGGGTGTATGAGAGGCAAAATTGTAGTGACTTTTCTATGAAGGTAGAAAAGCGCTATATTAATGCAGTCCCTTTTACCATAGTAGCTGTGGGTAAAAATCTTTTTATCTGGTAGAACAATAGTTGCACTGTAGTTGAACGTTTATGCAGATCTTCCATGTATCTCCCCATGGGTTTAAGTTCTAGATAAGCTACCTTTTGTTTTGTGACTCAGTGTTTCTGAATATATAATGAGGATTGCTGTCACTGACTCCACATGCAACATCTGGCCGTGCTTGTTGCTAACGTTTGATTCGGTTCTGAGTGGAAATGCATGTGGATGCCGCAGTGTTTAATATGTCATAGGTTCATCCCCTGCTAAAGACTACTGGTGAACTGTGGCTTAATTACTTAATTAGAAACCTTTTGAAAGATGTCCATGCTTTTGTTTCATTACATGTTCTGCAAAACATTCTGCAAACCATATCTTTGAATGCCCCCTTATATATAATATAAAATATATATTTTTTCCACACCATATGCTACTATCACATGTGGGTTTATTTTACACAGTTTTAATGCAGCTGATTGTGTCAAATATCCATTCCTAAGTCCAAAACCTTGTTTTTTTAACCAAAAATCAGGCTGTGCTGTGGCTCAGTCACTGCTGCATTGCAGTTTAAATATCCGCTGGAAATGCTTCTGAAGAAGAGCATTTGTTCTTCAGCAGAAGTCTTTATAATACAGTTTAGAGCATTTTTTTTTGTTTTACAAACATAAATACAGGTTTGCAGCTCATTTAGGTGTTTTATGGCTGTACTTGAAAATGACAACCTTTTTGTTGCTGCTGTCATTATTGGTTAACATACTGTATTGATGAGGCGCGATCAAATACTCGTTCTATTGTCAGCAGTAATATATGTAGATGAAAACAACTGTATTGTGAATTCGTCTGTATTACAACATCGTATTTGATCCCAGAGAGCCGTGTCTTTCTCGCTTTTGCTGCTTGTTTGTGAAGATAAAGTCAGCAAAAAATAAATGCATCATTAAAACATCAATTGCAAATAAATACAGGCATCTGAAAACACTTACAAGTGAATTTCATGCTTCAGAGACATAAGCTGCTCTAGCAAAAATAGACCAGGCATGTAAAGACTGTGAAGCCATCGAAAGAACTGTATGTGAGATGCTTCCGACATGAACCCTTGACACACACACACACTTACACTCTCACACTGGCTAGAATGGCAGCGGATCAACGTAGCTGGATGCTGTGTACCTTGGCCTGTCAAGTTTAGTATCTTTGAAAACCTTAAGATGTTGACTTGAATTGGTAAGATTATCTTAAAAGACGTTCTTTGGGTTTAAAAAATGTCTTGCCGTGGACCTCACTTTTGTCGTTTTAACTGGGTTAAAGAAATTCAGGTGTTTGATTTTACAATTTTGTAATTTTTGTCTTTGAGGTTAGGCATAATTTCTGAAGCATCACTTAATTAATGTTTTTTAATGTTTGATTTAGTCTTCATTTATGTACTAAGACGGCTTAGTCAACATCTTTCAGTCTACACACACGTGCAGATCTGCATCATATTTACTATAACTACACACGTAACAACACGTGCAACCCACCAATACACACACACACACACACACACACACACACGTCATTTTAATAGCTGTCATTGTGCATCAGTGAAATGGCAGCAGTTTGGCTGCAGGCTGCCGTGGCAACTCAGACTGAGGGGATTCAGCTGGGATTTGTTACGGTGCTACAGCACTCCTGCCCCAGCCAGGAGGTGAAATTAGGAGAGATGAAGTGAAGGATGGGGAGCGGAGAAAGATGAGAAGGTAAAGAGATCAGGTTAGGGGAGGAGAGCAGGAGGAAATTGGGAGCAGAGGAACGGGACCGGTGAGAAAAAGAAGGGGAAGAAGGGAGGAAAGAAGATTAGAAAGGAAGATATTAAGAGAGAAGATGGAGGGAGCCAAACGGAGGAAAGGAAGACTATAAGAACAGAAGTTGATGAAATATAGAAAGTGGGAAGAGAAGACGGGAAAGGAAGTGGAAGAAGGTGAAGGCTGGATGATCTGAGAGGACATGAAGCGAAGGAGGAGTGGAGTGGAGTGGAGAGGAGAGCAGGAGTTGAGAGGCTCCAAAAAGATAAGATGAAAACTTTATTGATCCCTGCAGGGCAAAGTAGCAACAGAAATGAGTAAAAAAAAACTACAGGAAATAGATAAGAGAGGAAATATTAGGTTTATAAACATACACAAGGCACAACTTCAAAACCCACAGAAATAAATGAACGAATATATGCAAAAGAGTATGAGATGGCAGCCACAGAAAAGTATGAAAAGGTCCAAAACATTTTATGAATATCAGTTTGTGTTTGCACTTTATAGCAGAAAGGAATGTTATATGGAGTTTGATAAAAGGCAATACATGGATGATAAGAATGTATATGTAGTACAGGCAGTGAGCTGGTATCCACATTAACAGGGGCCAGAATTCCTAACATATGCACAGAAATGAATTAAGGAGAGGAGAAGGCAGGATGGTGAGAACGAAATAGATGGGGAGGAAATGGAATAAGGACGAGAGGTGAAGATTGAAGAAGGATTTTCCAGTTGGTTACCCGGTCCCGACCGCGTGTGAAATTTGCTCTGAACACCCGGTGGCGTTCAATCACCAGTCAAGTGAAGCAACAAAGAAATTAACACAGAAGTAGAGAGGGAGAAATGGAGAGAATGGGGGGGGGGGGGGAGAGAGGAAAAAGCAGAAATACATTTGTGACATTTGACAGCAGCATTCTTCATGTACTGTGTCTCAAGATTGAAAACAGTCATTAAGTTAACTATTTCATTTGTGTTCATAAAAGTAATATGTTACACTCAATAATCAGCCAATGAGGTGAGGCAATTTCTTTTTTCATATTCAGTTTCATTTTTCATTTATTTTCATTCAGTTTTATATTGCTGATACTAGGTCAGTCATTTGTATTTTTCTGCTTTGTTTCCAAGAAGTCATGCTTTTTTCTGATAATTGTTAAAACAAGAGGAACGGGTGTAGAAACAATTGGAATTTTCTTCACTTTTCCCCCCATTTTTGTTCTTTTAAGACTCTGTATGTCTTAAGTGTTTTGGTGCATTGGAGGACAGCTGTGGCAATTAGTGACATGTACTGCTTATCTATAATGATTTAAATCAAAATACTGAGGGGTAGAAAGCCATTTTGCATAATCTAGCCTGCTCAAACATTAAATGGTAAAGCTAGTGGTATTTGATCTAATTATTTATGATTAAAAGATCCCCTGAAGAGACTTAAACCACGTTCTTACTGGTGTTTCCTGTGTAGCCACAGCCTGGTGTAGCTTACACCTCTTTACCGTAGAGCTCTATAGTTGTACAAAAATTCAATTTTCATTACCATGGACAAGGAAATCCTTCACTTCACTGTATTAGTGGTTATAGTGGTAATGCTGCAGCACTGAATATAAACTACAGTTGTTTGTCAGTGACTCCCAAAATGACATAAAGGCAACCTGTGTTGTCATGGTAACAATAACAAACACATGGTTAAACCTAAACTAACCATTTAACTAGGTTAAGCACCAAAACTACTTGGTTATATTTAGGACATTTTGACTGCTCTTTAAAGGTCACCTAAGAAACGTAAATATGGGTTGTAAAAAGCTGACCACCTATATGGTACCATATTTTTGGGGTTGGACAGTCTCGACTATTTGGTCAGAATTTTTCTTTTCCAAAATCTGATTTTGCAAAAAAGTAAGGGAAAAAGAAACTGCAAGATTTGGCCTGCACTTAGTTTTTTACAACTCATTCCGCCATTGTGTTTGGTTGGAGGAAAACAAAGCAAACATGGCTTTCTTCTATGACAATCAGTAATGAGTGACATATTCAGGCCGCTATACTAAAATTTCAGTTGATCCAGAAGTTATTTTCATTTTTCATGAAAATCAAAAAAAAAAAAAAAAAGAAGAGGATTATGAGTTTCTGTGGAAATCTGTAAACAGCCTGTATAGCTGTGTTGATCTAATCCAACTTGTCACCATTTTTCTGGTCATTATATTTATGGCTCTAGCTCTTGAAGTTGGCATCCCCATTCTTAAATTATTTTGCAAGGCTCTGATTGGTCCACTGCTTCTCCAGCTAGAAGGAAACAGCTGTCAATAAGACATGGGCAATGCCGACATGCGGGTGCTCCAACTTGGCATGTGCCATACCACTATGTTTCATTCCGATCCGATACCAAGTAATACCAAGCCTAATATCTCAATACCGATATCGATACTTTTTACTTATAAAACCATAATTTATGAGGTGAATGAATTGTCAGTATTGTAAATCTGGAAACATTTTTATGACCACTAAATCATTTTTGTGACTTCCACTGTTAACTAGTTAATCATGTGCATGACAGATTTATTTTTTAAATAAACAAAAAAGTGCAAAAAGTGATTAAAAAACAAATGTTTTAAAACTTAAACTATTTTAGAGAACTGTTCTGTGACAGAATGCAGTCCACCAGCTGATGTGTGTGTTTTTGGCGCCACTGAGTCACATGACAGCGTGACAACAAAACACAACAGAGCGGGGGGGAGGAGGAACAAAGCCTGCATGAACGATGTCAAAGCAGCAACGTTTGCACTCAGACATGCTCTGATGAAACGGTAACAAGGACTGAACGTAGAGGAGAAAAACAGAAATTAAAGTATCGATCCCATCACGCTAGTAACGATCCGATACAGATACCAACGTTGTTATCGATATTATCAATATTTGGATCGATCTGCTCCCCTACTGAAAAAACTATAACCAGTAAGTCCAGTTTGAGGAACAGATCCATGAGTTTGAAGGTTCATCATCACATTACATTTCTTTTTTGTGATTTTTCTTTCACTAAATCTTCGGCTCTAGGGAAACATTACTGTTAATTTAGCTGTTTTGTTACTGAATTGAGTAATGATAACAGATTAATTGGGCCAACTGTAGCTCATAATAACCTTTTGAAATGATGAAGCTTCTGCCTTCTTTTGTTTCTGTTTCGTGACTTGTAAAGGCTTCATGTCATGGTTATTTTCATGTTGCTTCACAATAAGAGACATGAGGGCAGTGAGATGAGACCAGATGGTTAAGAATATGATGACATAAAGAGAAATAACCAAGTCAAACAAAACGAATCGAGAACTGGAGATCAAATGCAGTCATGACCATAGTGATTTTGTTTTAGTCAGCAGACAGAGATTTAGAGATGGAGATAGACAAACAATTAAAGTCTGTGCACACATCAGATACGTATGTGTTACGGCTGGTGCTAACAGGGAAGCAAGGACTCAAATGCAGACACCAACGTATTTACACAAAAGGTATGAGTAGTGAGGCAGGCAAAGGTCAAAATCCAAAGTCCAAACAATAAATCTGACAAGGAGAAAGCAAGAATCAAAAGTCCAATAAACGAGCCAAGTCTAAAATGGGCAGGTAACAACAGAAAGACAGGAAACAGACTAGAGCACAAGACATGTAGAACGCGACAACCTAACTTAGGATCTGATGGGGAACAAAGCTCGGGAGGCTCAGGTGACTGCAGGGTGTTCAGAAGGGGGAAGAAGTGTGTGGATGGGTAGGGTAGTAGGAGGGAAAGGACATCTGGACTAGCTGAGAATTATGTTTAATGTGTAGGCTTCCTCGGGTGATGGAGTTGCTCACTTGTCATGAAGATAATGAAGTTGTTGACTGTGAAATGCAACTTTCTTCTTAGCGGTGACTGACATGCTGCACGGAGAACAAAGACAAGAGAATGGGCACAACAATTAATGCAAGTCCTGTCTTCTATTGTTGACAAAGTTTGTCATTCTGAGATGTGGCACCTCAGTAAACAATGTAGGGCCACCATGGGGCCAGTCAGCATGTAACATAGGGTTTCACAATTTGACAAAATGAGTTATTGTTTGTCAGATGTGGAATATGATAAATGAGATGAATGGTGGTGTTACCTGTTGGTGTAGATTGCGAAAAAGTTCCAAATAACCAGCGTTTGACTTGTCGACTAGTTGTCTCTCTGAGCAGTTCATATGTCCGTGATGACAAAGAGCAGCATGTAATCTTTCCCTCCAGCCTCGCTGTAAAAGCACTTGCAGCCACTTAACTCATTAACCAAACTGCGGAACAATCAATGAAAACGGCTTCCTTTCAGTGCTCTCACTGCCTTTCACTCTTGTTGTCTCTGCTATTATTCTGCTAGCGCTGGCTCCCAGTTTTGCATTTGTTTGTGTACATATCATTTTTTGTGTGCCATTGTCGATAAGTGGTCATTTGTTTAGAAATATGAATGCTGAGGAGGAGTGGTAGGAGGGCTTCTATCTGCCAGTATGGCTGTTTGGAGACAGGAAAGATGAGAGAGTCAGCTTCATCATCATGTGAGGTTTGACTGGAGAGAGGCACTGCCTCTCTGGGATTACTTGGTATGGCTCAACAGATGTTTCAAAAAAAAATGGGGAATGCTGCTCCTGTTTCTGAACTGGCAGATGGAAAGTCAAATTTTCTGCACCCTTAATGCTTCACCTTCACTCCCACATCGTTGCCACTCGACCGACTGTCGTCTGCATCCCATAAGGCCTCAGAGGAAGTAACATCTGCAAATGCAGTGGATATTTTGGATCATTCTTGCACTGCAATCAACAGTTCCTATCACGCAGTTCCCTGCACTGCAGTGGGACACTCACCATGTTATGGGCCACCTGATTCCAGGTAGAAAGTAAAGCTCTGTAAACCTGTTGTGAGGATATCAAATAAAAGAACAGTGAAGTAATGGAGGACCTTCATACTTGCTTGTACTGTGCTTACTAGGATGTTTTTTGGACAGCTACTGTCTGTCTGGATGAGTACAGGCTGTGACATCATACATCAGCTGAGTTATTACAAACTGGTTCACAGCTAAACTCAGACAGCTATAATGTTGGAAAAGGAAGAAGTGTTCAGGAATGGGGACATTACCTTTTAGACTTATTTGTTACAATATTTTTTTCATAGGTCTGTTTCTTGAGGTTTGTTATGCAACATGATTTTCTTCTACAGGCTCGCAGCCATTTTATGGCAAGCCACAAAATTGCATGGTTTCTTTTCTTATCAGGTTACAGGTCTTAGACCTTAAAGGGAAACTTTTAAACATCTAAGTCTGGTTATAGGTCTTGGGCATACTACTCCATATGTGGGGAGAAAAGAGCTTTGTAAAAAGCCTTTTGTGGTTCCAGAAGGAGCTGTGATAAGTCTGACAACTGTTCTTAAGTGATGTCACTTAAGTCATCATCGCTTGGGGCTGAAGACAAAATTGACATGGATGTGATCAAGATGGTGGGGTAGAACTCCCCCTGCTCTGTCTGGCACCTCCTTTTCATATCTCAAATGCACTTATGGTGTACCATGGAACATACCTCTTGACAGGGATTTAGAGGAGGCCTTAATAGAATATACTATGTACTGACAGTGTGGAATGGTGGACCTCTTGTCACAAAGCTTCAATCTAAACTGGCAAATCATTTGGCAGAACATGCAACTCTCTTCCAGGAACCCAAACCATCAAGTCATTCATATTCATTTCATACATACAGCATTGTTCACTCCTTGCATATTACATAAAATGAAAGCTACACCATCACCAAACTGCAGTCTGGGTTGAAAATGCTTTGGACATATTTTTTCATATGATCTGGGAGTGGCCAGGTGTTGTGGATTTCTGGAACACGGGTTTCAAAGATGCTGTGAAGCAAACTATTCCAAACCAATTCTTTACTCACCAGCAACCCGGTTGCTTAATGACTGTTAGTTGCTACTCTGCTAGGTTAGTGGGGTTGGATCATGTGCATTTGTCTGCCTGCTTGTGAATTCTTCTTTGGTTTATGCATTGGTACTTAAGAAAATAAATATTTAGCGTTATTTGTAGCTTAACAGGTTTTGTAACTCCATTGCTTTATAATTTAAATTGCTTTATAATCAAAAACCAAAATAAATACATAAAAATCCCACTTCCCAAATATGGAAAGTATGATTTGGAGTTGACATGAATGTGCTCAGGTTTTAGGCTATAGTGGGATGTGTCTTTCACTTAACAGCTGTGATGAAATGCTATCGTTTCCGACAGATTTGACTCTACTTACATTATACAAATTAAATATTATTCCTTATGGATCTACTATCAAACAGCTTAATGAAATCTATGTTTCCTGTCGGCCATGGTTTTACATGTTTAACACTATGGTTAATATGTTTTATGATACAATACATTTGTAATAAAAGTTATGATATTAATTGGTGAAAAAGGCAACATTTCGTGAAATAATACAGTGCTATGGGGATATGAACTGCTATTAAAGCACATCAGAAAAAAAGAAAAACGATGTGGTGTTGCCACTCTACTAAATCATGGGGAAATTGATTGCTCCTAGATTTGAAGGTGTTACAAATGGACATGCTTTCAGTGTATTAAGACAGCAAATTACAACCTGTTTATAAGTTATTGTGAAAAGACAGTCATAAATATTTAATGTTAATGTGTGTTATAACGAAAGATCGAAGTAAATATTAGTGTGAAAAATCTTTATTTTTTTATTTATCATAGATTTAACACAAAAACTAAAATCTGCGTCATCAGGACTGTGCACTGTGTTGTGTGATCACAGTCTACAAACAACCCACAACTATCATCAGAGAAACATACCTTTTGTGATCTAAAGCACAACTTTGTGAATATATTTATTCCACATTATAATGGTATTTTCTAGTTCCAACAGCTGTGCTGTTTGTAATTTTCCATCAGTATATAACATGAGTATATTTCACTGGTTTCCTTGTTTGACATGGTCCAAAGGGACCATTTAGCATGTTTAAGTTTGGGATACATTTTACATAATCTTACATGTGACCAATGTTGATAACGTAAGCTCCAAGTCAAAATATACACTACCGTTCAAAAGTTTGGGGTCACCCAAACAATTTTGTGTTTTCCATGAAAAGTCACACTTATTCACCACCATACGTTGTGAAATGAATAGAAAATAGAGTCAAGAC
>JAVQJD010007490.1:0-16255 GCA_036023655.1 Nannoperca australis
TAAAAACATTGAAAATTCTGCGTGCATGAAGTGTTTCTATCTGTATCTATTCACATGTATATCTAAACATATTCAGTAAAACATTGAATTAAACCGTTTTATAACTCACCCAAACATGACAGTATCTATAATATAAAACCATTGTTTTTTTTCCGTTTCCTTGATTTAAAATCTAGACACAAAATGTTCTCTCTCCCTGCCCTGCCAGGTGGGCAGTAACGCAGGTATCGTAGGGATGACCAAAGAGCACCTGGGCCTCGCCTTAGCCCTGAATGTGCCTGTGTTTGTAGTGGTAACCAAGATAGACATGTGTCCAGCCAACATCCTGCAAGGTCAGTCCTCTGGAGTCCCTTTTATAATTTAAGTCCCTTTCTCTCTTACACGTCAACACACAATGTAACGATAGGAAGAAAGTTAGTGTGCGTAAAGGTGTCCTCTGTCAGTGTGCTGTCACCGCTCCCTGAAATGTTTCAAAGTTGTGTTGATGTTACTGTAATTTGTACTTGAATATGCAGTTTGACTGTCATTAAAAACATGACGTGCTATGGTCATTACCAGGCTATACGCTATCATTTTTCTGGTCTTGCTTTGCTCATAACAGAGACATTGAAGCTGCTCCAGAGATTGCTGAAGTCTCCCGGATGTAGGAAGATCCCTGTCCTGGTACAGAACAAAGACGACGTCATAGTCACGGCTTCAAACTTCAGTTCGGAGAGGTACCAAGTCGCTCCCAGCCAGATTCAGAGTTAAGAGTGAAAATGCTCCTATGTAGCATGTGCGTGTCTGTGTGTTGTATCCCCCCCAGGATGTGCCCCATATTCCAGATCTCCAATGTGACTGGAGAGAACATGGACCTGCTCAAGATGTTTCTCAACCTGCTCTCCTCCAGGACCTCCTACCGAGACGACCAGCCCGCCGAGTTTCAGATAGACGACACCTACTCTGTGCCGGTACACTTACCAGTGACAAACTCGTATCACTAAATGCACTTTACTGTGTGAATTATATAAGTAAGGAATGTCATGCTACAGGTCCAAACCTCACACATTGTACAAAACAGTACCTGCACAATGCCGTCGAAACCACCAGTTGTGTTCCGTGTTTATCGCAGGGAGTGGGGACAGTGGTATCCGGAACTACTTTACGTGGACTCATACGTCTGAATGATACAATGCTACTAGGACCAGACCCCTTGGGCAGCTTCATCCCCATTGCTGTCAAATCAATCCACCGCAAGAGAATGCCTGTGAAGGAGGTTAGAGGTGGCCAGACTGCCTCATTTGCTCTTAAAAAGGTAGGAGAAAAACTCTCCCACAGCATCGTCTGGGGGGGAATGTGGGACTGCATTGTTTTTTTGTGGATGCTGAAACTCTGTAGGGTATTTGTGTTGTCTTGGGAGAAGGGCATATGTATGGGTATTTTCCTAATTTCTTGAAATACTAATTCAATAATGTGAAAAAACTAACTTTTTTTATTCCTCTGTCCTACCACACGACTCCGTAAAGATCAAGCGTTCGTCCATAAGGAAAGGCATGGTGATGGTTTCCCCAAGGTTGTGCCCACAGGCCACGTGGGAGTTTGAGGCTGAGATCCTGGTACTGCATCATCCCACTACGATATCCCCCAGATACCAGGCCATGGGTGGGTAACAATGACAAGGAAAAGCGTCGAGGAGCTGGAATAAGGCGCATGTTCTGTGGGTTTCCACAGCAGCAGCTCTGTGTTACTCACTGAACATTTGAGTGCCTTGAAGATTTATAGCCAACTTTCCAAATGACATTTAAGATTTCTTAAGTGTTACTTGGTTTAAATGGTTAGTCACTCAAATAACAGAAAATTTGCACAAGATCATTTTCTCACGAGTTGTACGCAGTGAAGATTGATAGAAGTACACTGCGCTGTCTCACCATGAAATGCTGCTCTCACAGACGCACTTAAAAACAAGTATTTTAGTGACTTGCTGTTGTCATTGCAAAACACAAACTCATTTTTTCCCCCATGTCTCTTTTTCATTTTAATCAATCCGATCACCTTTTTCTCTCCCCCTCACCCACCACCCAGTCCACTGTGGCAGCATAAGGCAGACAGCCACCATCTTGTCAATGAACAGAGACTGCTTACGGACAGGGGACAAGGCTTCAGTCCACTTCCGCTTCATCAAAACCCCCGAGTACCTGCACTGCGATCAGAGGCTGGTGTTCAGGGAGGGACGCACCAAGGCTGTGGGTACCATCACTAAGGTAACGCAGCCTTGTGGAAGATCAAGGACTTACATTGCTAACATGAGTGACGGGGGCGCAGACCAAATCAAAGCTTAAAGATATGTATGCAATGATGTGCCAGTGTCCAGAGCCCTAATTAATGGAATCCTTTTTCATTTTCAATCTTTTCAAGATAATTCATTATATTTAAAAAGAATTTTCATTTGCACAGATTTTCATCATGATGAAAAAGGTAAAAGACCAAAAGAAAAGCAGTATTTCCTTGTATGAGCAAAGAGCCTTGGTAATAATTTACCTACTCTCTTGTGAAACACATATCCAGATAGGGCTTCAGGCTAAGATACGTAGGATTTGTTGTTGTAATGAGTCTTCTTTTTGTTTTAGTAGCTGGCTTTTTGTCTTGAGACTCACATATCGACTTGCATTATTTTCAGCTGTTGCAATCCACCAATAACCTGCCATCAAATTCCAAACCTCCACAAATCAAAATGCAGTCTACAAAAAAGGGAGCACTCCGAAAAGAGGACGGCACCGCGGCAGCCGGAGATGATGTAGCAACAATAGCACAGTCAGCAGGCACAAACACAACTCAACCGGTGAGACATGTCAATAAAGATGTCCTTTGTATATAGGGTCATTTAGTGTGGTAGTAATCGTGTGGTTCCTTTGGATTTCCTTCCTCTTACTGTGCCTCCTCTTCTCTAACTTGACTGTCTTCTCCCCCTTTTGTTTCTTTTTTTGCAATATCTTATCCACCTCCCAATAAATCCTGCTTTGATTGTCTTGTTTCATCCTAAACGTGAACGTTTTCATGCCGCATCACTCCTTCACGCTCTCTCCCCTTCTCAACTGCTTGCGTGGCTGGCTGCCTAAGGGAGAGGGAGACGAAGACCCCCAGATAAAGGAGGGCAACAAAGAGAACAAGGTAAAATGGGTCAACAATGAAGAACCTGAATAGGAGAAATTGTTTTACCAAGCAAGCAGGTTGAGTTCATAGCCTGGCTATATCGTTTGATACATTTTTGAATGTTTTCATGTTCTTTTAATACGTTGTCTACTGTTCCAGCTGATTTAAAATGCATATGTAAGTTTGGAGGTGAGTTATCAAGTGTTTTTGTTCTATCGCCCCTTGCAGCCAAAGTCTGGAGGGGGTGGAAGGAGAAGGGGAGGCCAGAGACACAAAGGAAAAGGCCAGAACAGCAGCACCAACTCGACAGCAGCTCCCTCCTCGTCAGGAATAGGAGGCTGCTGAACTGCCCTCTCGTCCCCCGTAAACCTCCCTCTCTGCAATCGCTCCACCAAGTGTCTTCATTCCACAAACCATAAAGGATACAGATGTTTGGAGCAAGACACTCTCCTCACTCTTATAACTCCTTGCCTTTTTACACCAGGTCCAAGTTTTTATTTTTTAGAAGGGAACATGAAGGGGTATGTCCCAACCAGACAGACATACACCCATGTCAGCTGCCTTTACCATTTTGAATGGTTTGGCTGCTGGAAGTCAGTGTGGTTTTTGAGGTTAGCCTCACTCAGGATGATTTATTTAATTGTATCCATATTGAATGTGTCTGAAATCAACAATCATCCGGCTTGACGTCAGTGGCAGGGAGGGAGGCTAAACCCAAACCGAGGGTCCGGTACCAATACGAGCAGCTATAAATGAAACTCCCCCATGCATTCCCTGTGTATTTGCAATGAAAAACAATTAATGTACTATTTATACCGCATAATGTAAATTAGCTGTTAGCTGTGCTCCGATTGGAAGGATGCCACTGTACAAAATGAATGCAAATCATAAATGAATGTAGCAGAGGGCACATAGTGATTTCAAATTCTAGATATATGGAAAATATTAGCTGTTGCATTTTTTAATTGTCGGTTATTTATTTGGCATTCATGCAGAACGTTCAACTCTTGGATGGTCTCTGATCCGTCGACCTACTCTCACTTGCACTCTTTGATTCAGCAGCACCCATCATCTGCTTCAGCCATGTTACAAACCGCATACTAATAGTGTTCGTACAAACAAATACAGCACACAACCTTCAACAGTTGCTCATGATTATAAGACATGCAGTACTTGCAGTGCTACTTGTAACTCTAGTACCCCATGCGTTATGGCCTGTTACATGTTGTGACATTTTAAAAACACACTTTGCAGCTAAAAAACTGACCATTAATAAACAGGCTTTACTGAACATTTCAAAGGTGCTTCTTTTTTGTATTTTTCTCAAATTTCCTCATTACATATTAAACATCTTAATACTGTGTAAATTATTTAAGTGTGGGGGGAAAATAAGAATCAAACTGGGAATAATTTAACAGGAGAATAAGGGATGGGTTTCCAGTATGTGTAACGTGTTGTTTTGCTTCAATATACTGCAACTCATTTAAGCTGAGGAGTGTTACACAGTTCCACATATTACAGGTGAAAAAGTGGCAACTATTGGCTCAATTGTCTTCGAGTTGTCACTACAGCAGAATATCCCAGTGTATTTCATTTGTAAATTTCTAACAATATAATGCACAATTATAATTACACAGGCTACAATAGCTACCATCATGTAAGACCAGAAACTAGGTTGTGTTTTCTGCACATGGGAAAGTTACAGTTAACGATGTAAGTCCGAAAGGTCAACCACTGAAATAGATACTTTATTAATCTCCAAGAGAAATGTTTCAAGCTGAACGCCTGCGAGATCTAATTAGCTTGGCAGGAATAACAAAATCAAGTATCTAAAGACTAACCTGCTCAAAATGTAACAAGTTACATAAACTTAAGTTGTGAATAAAAAAAAAAGTCCTGTGCTTCACAAAAATAATTCAGTTTTGTCAACGTATGAACCTTCAAGTCCCCAATTATAGGCTACCAAGAATGGTCAACAGTTATAGCAGAATACATTAACAGACAATTCCCTGTTTTATGATGTGCAGCTGTAAATCAGAACAATTCGTCAGTTTGGAAATCAGTGAAGAATGTCCAATGCTGTAATGCTCCAACTTGCAGGGGCACATTTAGTCACAAGCAACCAGTGTTTACTTTATATACAAAAAAACAAATGATATGCAACATTTATTTACTATAGAGTGTAACACAAAAAGTATATATGTATCTGCTTTACATTTACATTATGTCATACAAGGGCAGACTGTTCACTACCATTGCTAAAGGTAGCACACATACCCATAGTCTTGTATTACAATTTGGAAAAGGCTTACTTGGCATGTGCAACATTAGTATTTAATGACATTTGTTGTGGAATTCATGATATTGAGGTAAGCAGCATTCCTCAAAAAGTATTTGTAACTTCTCAGCTCCATATTTAGGAATGTTCCGTTTTGGTCTTAATATTTGGACTCTACGTCTCACTCCTGCACAAAAAAACTCCAGTGCACTCAGTTAGCTATGAAAAGCTGAATGGCCAGAGCAGTGAGTACTGAAGAAATACTTACTGTTAGGTGCTCCAGTCCCATAGGTAAAGGCTATTCTGTACTACAGGAGTGTTTTACTTCCATATATATATATTTTCTTTTCTTTTCACCATGTAGTGAAAACTCCTACACTGGGTCTGGATTAAAATAAAGTATGCACCTTAATGCATACATGCTTCAGCCCATACAAACTGGTCGACCTTTATGATGACATTAGAATCTCAGTAATTACTAGAGTTGTCCAATGCTGAACTGTGATGTGACCGAAAGGGTGTGTAAAGTAGTCACTTACTGTAGCAGACAACTGTGTCTAATTTATGACTGACAGTCTGTAAGAAACAGAGACATTAAATATATACAGACACGCAGGACGGGTTAGGATTTAGCCGTTTCTCGTCGTGTGTTTAGCCATCAATGTCCCAACTGAAGAGGTGATGTTTCACCAACATATCCTGCACTCCCTCTTTCAGTGGTCTCTGCTCCTTCTCCTGGAAAAGAAGGGAAAGTAGAAAATCAACACTACGCCAGAGAATGCAGTTCCAATATATATTAAGACTTCTGACCAAACACCAATCGGCCCTTCTTAAAAGAACGTATTTCTTTTTTGGAATTTGACAGAGCAATGCCTTTTTGCCTACGGACAATGCTGCATTTCCTGATAAGCTGATCAATGGTGATTTACAATTGTAGCCGCAGGGAGTCAAATGCAACTTGAAGCAAGGCAATGCTCACTTTTTCAAAAGATCAAATAAAATGGTACGCAAGTTTGGGTGAAGAAGACAAATACAGAGTGAGTTGATTTGTTTGACAGGGAAACAAACATGTAGCTAAGTAAACTAGTAACTAATCACTAAAGAATCTACAGTCTGATACGTGACGTGTTACCTAGAGGTCCCAACTAAAGAGGTGATGCTGAACCAGCACATCCATAACTTCTGCTTTCAGAATAGTGGATTTCTGAAACAGCATAAAGTCAGAAAATGTTTGTCCCCTGAATTCTAATCCATTCTCTTTAAATAGTAAGACTTGCTTACTACTGCTCTATATGGGGGATGATGTGGCAATATCCTTGTCTCACCTCTTTCTTGTCAGGTAGCTCACAATCTTGAGAGAGGCTGAAGGCAAACTTTGACAGGACCCTGACGAGACAAAAACAATATACTGGTCATTTGTTTTATTGGTCGGATCATGGGTCCCTTATTAGATTTTCACAAACAGGATTATGAGTGGTAATGTGGAAGATAGTGGGTGGATAAGATACAGGACACTTAATATTGCCAGCCAACTCTAGGAGTTCTGTACCGAAGCAGCTTATCTCATTTAACCATTCCACTTTCCATTTGTTTGCTCGAAGTTCCCAGTCAACCACTTTGAATGCTCTAGCTGAGATTTGAATGCTCTTTAGATATAGATAGAACAAAGACATCCTGTGGTTTGAAAGTACAGTGTTTCTTACCTGAGCTCACACTTGATCTGTACCCATCCAGGACTGCGAAGAAATGACCATGGATGATACCATTTTTCTACAGCAGCCATGCTGGAGCATAACCCCTCCAACCACAGGTGCAGCACCTGTTCACTGGTGGGGTAGACGAATGTTAAAATACCATGTACAGAGTGACTAATTCTTTTAATTATTTGTGTGTGTGTGCGCGCATCAGTCTTGAAAACTTACTTAAGGCCAACGCAGACAAGAGACCTAAACTTGACATCCATCTGGGCATGTGCAGAGTCATGGCTCATGTTCACCGACTGCACCGCCTGGGAAGACCGGACAGAGGGCGCTCATGCACTTCCTACCAACATTCACTCCTTCAGGCTCATTTTACAGACATGGCTAGGCCTCACTAGACAAACACTACTTTCAAGAGACACACTTATTGTCAGAAGCCAAGACAAACCTTTTAGCTCCGTAAAGTATCTTACTTCGTACTCATGCTAAGCTAAATGAAATAAAACATTTGTTAGTTTTTTTACACTAAACGCTTACTCTGTATAGCAGCTCCTCTGGTGTTAGCACTTTCCCATCTTCATCTAACCTGGTAAAAGAAGAGAACAAGTTGTTACCTTATAATGTGGGTGTACACAGTGATTCCTCTGCCAAAACACACATCACACTTTTCAGAACATTTAGCTTCTTACTGACGGTAAATATCTCATTTGTTTCCCATTTGAGTTTTGTTTGTTTGTTTTTAAACTTGATGTGTTACTATTTAAGCCTCTTGAGACCTTGAAAGTCAAATTGCATGATATAGTCATCTAAAACACTTGCATGTGAATTTTTTTATATTTTTGCTGTAGCAGATTATAAACTCTATAACCCAAGATGTTAAATGTTCATGTGAACAGAAAGTTTGACAAAACAAATGACAAAGTGACGGTTTTACCTGTAGGTTTTACACAGCACCAGTCTGGAGTAGACCGAGTTGAAGTCCCTCTCTACCTCTCTACTTGCTGCCTGAAAAAAACGAAAGACAAGGAATGATAAAATAAATACAATAAATAATGGATACAACACCTGTGCCATTTAGATTTTTAAAAAAAGCTCTCCTACCTCTTCTATGAACAACCAAGGGTGACAAGGCCCTCCCAGTATAGATGGTTTCTTGAGGCCGTGCTGAAAAATGGCCTTTAGGGCCGGACACAGTGTGCCCCTGGCCAGGTCTGTTACTGCCTCCGTCACAGAGTCATCACCTGCTAATGAATACTGGGGACAAACGAAAGCACAGCCAAGATAATGGATGGGGATAAGTAACTGTAACATGGATTGAACATTCTATGGGCCATCTTCTAGGCACCAAAAACCCCAAACCACCTATTCCTTATTAAGCTGATCATTTACTGCTTCCATACCTCTTTGCTTCTTTCATCTAGGATCTCCACAAACTTTGCCGGAAACCAACCTGTCACAAAAGGAGCCACAGAAACGTATGTCAAATGAGTTGTAAGACAGATGAAAGAAAAATCAATTATCTAGAAGGCAACTGCGTATATTGATACATAAGAAAAGACACTTACCTCTAAGGCCATTGAGCTCACCAACCCAACAGTGTTCATCCTTCTGTGAGATGATCTGAAAGACAAAAACAAAAGAATACAGTGGGATAAGATTTAGAGGTACAGGTGTGTGTGTGTGTGTGTGTGTGTGTGTGTGTGTGTGTAAGTCATGACTCACAGTGATGATGTCATTCTTCCTAAAGCCCAGTTCATCGTCATCATGCCGCTCAAAGTCCAGCAAAGCCTTCGCCCTTCTCCGTCGGGTGCGAGACACCACAAGAAAGTTTTCATGATCTCGCTGGTGGCTCTCCATGGAGTAGTCAGGGGTCAGGTCCTAGAGAGACGAGACGAGAGAAGTCAAGTCAAAATGTGCGGAGGTATCTATACATGCAAGCAAATGAAGAGATGCCTCCCTTAATGCTCCTCTTATTTTGGCTGATTCGTAGTCCATTGTTCCTGTGCTGCAGTGTGTGTGTGTGTGTGTGTGTGTGTGTGTGTGTGTGTGTGTGTGTGTGAGTGAGAGAGAGAACTCACAGTGCTGGAGTGATGTGGGTCCAGACAGTGGAAGTGCTCTGCAGTGCGGGTTATGGCCTCTCGCAGGGCTGCCACCAGCTCCGTCTGCTTAATGTTCTTGGATTTCAGGGCCTCTGCCTCATCCTCCCCAAACAGCAGAGAGCTCAGGGTGGACTTTCTGCGCAGCGACTGTCTTCTCACCACCTGAGCATATAAACGCAGGATGCATTATTTATTTATTTTTTTTAAATTTAATTAAATTTTTTTACACAAGCTTAACACAGAATGAATAGCTCCTAATTTGTCCAAACCATGTGATTCTAGTTTGCACAAACACAAACTTCACATTGCTTGTTTAGCCTAAAATGAGTCAAGAATCATTTCTATTTCAGCACACTAACTTTGCAAAGACTACAATGACTGACCTTGTTGAGATTGGTGTTGAGTGTCGTGTTGTTCCCATTGTTGAGCTGTGCCTGTTCATTTAGGATGTAGGCTAGGTGCTTGTGTCGGTGAGCTTCCAGTGTTTCCTGGGATAGCGTACCTGCTAGCCTCATAGCCTCCCCGAGAACTGCAGGCCCGTCTCTCAATTGGCTTGGCAAGTCCGACAGAGTATTAAAAATGGATGCAGAGTTCTCTGATGATATGAGCTCTTCCTCCTGGGGGCGGACAATTTCACAAGGATTAATACTCAACATATACAGATTTTGTCAATAGTAGGAGTAGCTGGTGAGGGATGGCTTCTTGTAATGTATAATGTCTATTAAAATGAATTGCTGTAATATGAACTTTGAATGAGTAGACCCATCTTTCGTGATCTTCTATCCAAAAAAAAAAAAAAAAAAAAGCATCTCATCACAAAGTAATCTGTATCAGGGAGTCATGTCTGACAGAGTAGGTGGTGTAGTGCAAGTACCTTGATCTTGAGCATGCCCAGTGTGACCTGGAAGAGCACCAATGAGCCCTGGTAGAAGAGAAGGTCCCAGATCCTGAGGAGCAGACGGATGTCCACCACACTGGCAAATGATGTCAGGAACCAATGGAGTGTGATCAGTGACAACTCTGGATGTATAAGAAAAAAAGGGTTGCATACTGTAAGCTATATACAGTTTGACAAATTTTGTTGGTGAATTCTAGAATCTTCTGAATCGAGTGGTGTGACAAATTAGTATCGTTTCACCTAAAGATTTAATTTTTTTATTAATGCACAGCAGAAGGTGGTGGGTAATCTGACCTTCACCAAAAGCCTGTGTTGACTCTGACCCCGTGCACCACACTCGCACCATCTTTCCTAATACCTGTCTTTACCTATGTCATGCTCCTGCAGAAGGCGGTCGAGGGCTGGCAGGTACTGAACTATGAGCTGGCGGAGAACCCTCTGATCCGTTTGGACACCCAGCAACGTGGAGGAGAAGTAGGACGGAGGAAGGAGGTCTTCGATTAGGGCGCACATCATCCACAGCACATCCTCCTCCTCAAGAAAGAGCAGCAGACAGGAAACCACCTGGGGGGGGGGGGGTGTCAAGATAGAAAAAGTTAAATGTAGATGCATTTGTGTGTGTTAGGACAGCTGCCTGATGTAATGTAGCGGCGACAGGTTCTGCATGCATGTATTCTCACCATGCCAGTGCCCTGACAGTACCCAATGTCTGGGTAGAGCCAGGCCAGCCCCCTCAGGACCCGTCCCAGCCTCGGCACTCCTACACTGGTCAGACTACTGAAACACGCGTTGGTTGGCATAGTCCGTAACAGGTCCTTCTCGATCTGAGAGAGAAAGGTTAACAAGGAAAAATGGTATCATGATTACAAAAGAACAGCAGGAGAAGGAAAAAATTATAATGCATTAAAAACCTCACATTCAACTCTGTTAATGTGAGCACCCTGTATTCTAAGATCTTATGTAGGATATTTGTAAGTAGTTTTTTTCCCCCAATTATTGTTACTGATGCATGTTCTCAAGAAAGTAATGTTGGTAGGATAGCTGCAATGGGATTGTGTTAGTTCACATGTTCAGTAGCTAGAAACATTACCTGTTTAGCTGTGGAGGTGTCATCGTTGGAACTGTTCTTAATGATTTCTCTGTAAGAGATCTCAGAGGTCCTCTTCTTCTGCAGTGCTCCAGACAGACGCATCCATAACTAACAGACAAAACATCAAATGTAACTTTTATTTATTCACTTTTTGTTTACATCAAAAATTGACTAGCCATCTTGGGAAGTATTTTTGCCCAATGTGTACCATTTCTAATCAATGACACGAATGGTTCTCCCATGCTGAGCTGGTCCATTTACCTGTGGCCTCATGCTGTGAGGTATGCCACCTAGAACCAAGGAACGCAGACGCTCAGAGCGCGAGAGGACGGGATCAATGAGCTCCCAGGTCAGGTCACCCACTGTGTGATTGTGGGTGAACTCCAGATGGGCTTGCCAGCGCAATCGCTGCTGGGGGTCTTCACACTGGGGTGAGCCTTCAGTGCCCAGCCAGGACCTGGTCTTCCCACC
The DNA here is from genome assembly GCA_036023655.1 of Nannoperca australis. Lineage (NCBI taxonomy): Eukaryota > Metazoa > Chordata > Actinopteri > Centrarchiformes > Percichthyidae > Nannoperca > Nannoperca australis. Next base: position 11,666 of record JAVQJD010007490.1, read on the forward strand.
ATCTGAGTGAGGAGAGAGTAATATATTAGGATTTAGTAACATTTGTATTCTTTGCAAATCACAATAACATAAGCACCATGTCACCTCTTTGAAATTGAAGAGATTGTAATATTGGACAATAATAGCAAGTACAAATGTAATGTAACAAAGTATGATGATAGGGACATGGAAGGAAAGGGGAAGACATGTTTAAAAGGGAGAACATACAAGGAAAGAAAGTCAGCAAGGGAGTGAGGGGGAAAGTGTCTGATAAGAGACAAGTGGTTAAATAAAGCCAAAAATAGAACTCCCTTAAGGGGAGACATCCACGTGTGCGTGTGTGCATCCGAGTCAACACATTACCTTCAGTGTCCACTCTGAAGCCAAACTCATCATATTGGAGTTCAGGCTGTTCTGAGGGGTCTTTCTGTAACAAACAAATAACATGCATTCGATTAGTAGAGGAAGGCTGCAGCAGCTTTCCCGCGCATTTTAAACGTTGGTCAACAAGGCAGATCAGACTTGGTCAAGTATGCGTACACATGCAAAGACGTTGACTCAGTTTAAGAACAAGGACAACAAAGCTGAACAAAAAGGTGAACTAACTTAACTGTTAAAGTAGGTGAATTAAAAAAATGATAAGCATGTAAAAGTGTTGTCGCATGAGGACAAAGCTCCTGTGGCGTTTGTTTGTCTTCAAATTCTGTCACGCTGAGCAGACAAGTCATAGCTTAGCTTATTTCCTGCTGTTCTGTTGATTATGAAGGTTTGCACATTAACAACTTAAGAAGTCACATCCTCACTTGATGGTACTTGGCCAAAATGTCCTGGGGCCACATGCTTGGGGTGAGAGCGGAGAATGGACCACCAGGGGCGGGTGTGTAGGTACCTAAAATAGAGGCAAAGAGAAAAACTGGTACTTAAAAGAGAAAATATGATACATAACATTAAGGGAATCTTGAGAATTACAAAGCAATTTGAAACCACAAATGAGACATTAAAATATATCTAAAGAAAAGAGTAAGGCATTCATTCCTGTGATTAAAAAAACAACACTACAATGGAACAAATATTAACTATTCATGTTATTTTAGCAAACCAAGGTCAATGTTGCTGATAACATTTATAAAAAGATCATTCTCAAACGGAGAGCTTTTCACCACTTAGGCTGGCAACCAAATTCATATAAATCGTTACCTGACATTTTGTTGGTGGTAGAAAATGGCTTCTATATGCAAATACTGCAGTCACACAAAGGAGGTCAGCAGATAGCACCCGCTCTGTAAAAAGGACAAACAGAGGAAGAGGAAAAAGGGTTGATGGTTCAATTCCAGCACAGTCCTAAAGTGTCCAAAAGAAAGACACTGAACCCCAAAGTACTCCAGAGGTTTGTGGGTGAAAGTTAATGTTTGGCTTTCAGTTGTTATTTTGCTTTCTGTGTATGCTGCTTTTGCTTTGTCTGTTGAAGCACTTTGTAAACTCTGTTTTTAAAAAACGGTGCTCTATAAATAAAGTTATTATAATAATAAAGTTAGATATACTGTAGCACCGCTCAAAATAAAAGTAAAAATATTTATAACTGCATCTCATTACATCTGGTTAGTCGACATCAAGAAAATGGTTGATTTAGTTGTTTCAGGGGCAATCCATCTGTGGCAGAGTAACACATATGCAATGTCTGACAGTTGATCTCCCTCTTTGCTGTAAAGACAACAGCCGTTTTTCAAATCATCATTCAAGTACCTTAACGATGAAGAGACAAGAGTCGAATGTCAAGTCCAACAATCCTGTAACAAAGCAATGTTCCTTCTTCAAGCATCACTGAAGGGAGATCCAGAGGGTCTACACACTTACAGTAAATGAGAGAGACACACATTCTGGTGTCTCTTCTCAGCCATATGACTGCTGTACTTACCAGAGGCCAGTGAGATCACTTAACTCTGTGTGTGTGTGTGTTCTTTTTTTAGCCAGCACAGGTCCTGGGGCTAATTTAAAAAAACATTCTCTGAGAACAGTCCAAGAGTTTTTAACTAGAAATTCATCACAAAGAGTCTACTCTAACAGAGGCCTTGACAACAGCTTCTATTGTACACTAAACCTATGAGGGCTATATTGGTGGCAAGCAGACTACTGCATGTTGTTCTACAGGCTAATTCATTTGTTGTACTGTGTTTGATAGCATGCTTCTATTGTTAGTATGTTTTTATTCTTCGTCTCTTTAAAAACTAGTTTGAAACCCAAAGGACAAGTGTCTCTTTAGACACAGTGCAATTAATTAGAACAGAAATGTAAAAAAAGTAAATAATGATGAAGTACAGCACTGCTGAGCCAATCGCCATCTCTCCTCACTGCCCTAGCAATTTGTGTTGTGGTTGTGCCACATAGAAAGGTCAGCCAACACTTGGAGAATGCCTGCAATTAACAGGCATTTACACACTCTTCTGTCAGGCCTCCATCTGCAAACATTCAGCAGCATATTAATAAAATGGGAAACCTCAAAGTTTCTCTGGATATTTTTTACATTCGAGCAATTTCAACTCAGCCTATCGGCCTACAGGCTATTACGCGCTCGAGTGACCGTTTAATTTAATCCAACTGTAGCAAACAAAATGTGCTGCATATAAAACACATTAAGGATTGGAAATCGAAGCCAAAGAATGCAGAGCCAAAGTACCCACAACGAATGTGCCGTCCAAATATGTTCGCGCACAGAATAATCACCACTGCCCTGATTATTGGAGAGTCACTAGCAATTATGTGTAAAAGAAGCCAACGTTTCTACATTAATTCAGCCATTTAGTAGGCGGAGAGAATTTGCATGCTTATACCGTCATGACATCTAGTTTTCGCGTTCATATTAAGAATTCTGAGAGGGGGCACTGTTTGGAGTGTAAGCACTGACAGACCACACACAAACATACACAGTCAGACAACACAACAACAAGAAGAACCTGCAAAAGATGCTCACCAGCATGCAAACACCCCACCAAAATGATTCATTCCAGCAGCAGGCTTGCGGCAACTGAAGAGGGATTTAGGGCTTAAGAGAGATGAGAAATCAATTTGAGGTTTGGAGGATGGCCAAGAACTTTCAGGCTAGCTCCGTGTGCAACTCAGGGGAGTACTGGGGTTTTGGAGCTGCTCCCTTACAAGAACAGTTTAATCACCTGCCAAGAAAACCCAACACGACTGTAGCACCCCTGTAAACCGCTGCACATATTGACACTCTCATTGCAAGATTCTGCTACTGAATGAAGCAAAAGTTCAACCTGAAACGATCAATCAAGTAGTCAATCCACAAATAAAATCAGCAACTATGAGCAAAGGAAAATGCCAAACATCTGCTGCTTGCAGCTTGTCAAAGGTGAGGAATGTTAATATTTGTCAACCGTTCAACTACGCCATAAATGAATAAATAAATAAGAGGTGAAGAGGTCACCATGGGCTCTGAAATTGTGACAGGGATTTTCTTTACATTTCCTGACACTGTATAGACCAGATGATCACAGACATTGGGTTACACCAGATATAACATATTGGGTATATGTTGGTAGATACAGGAAAAGAAATTGATCCACATTGTGTTGTCATTATTAAATAACTGTTATACATACACCATTTGAAATGTGTCCAGTGTTGATCAACTGTAAAATCGATTGTCTCAAATATCTTTTGTCACAAATTTTTTTTTTGTGAAAAACCTTTTAGGAAAAATGTTTATGTAAAAGAAAATATCTGCTGATGTATGGACCTTTTTTTAAATCTAAAATTCCAATATTAATATAGAGCTTAAAAAGGTCCAGCCTCAGTTGGGCTCCAGTCAAAAATAAGAAATCTTTTAATATATCAAAAAAACTTTCCCCCCCCCCAATCAGTTGTGTAACTTTCCAAACAACAATGATCTGTTTGAGGACTTTCAGTCAGGATTCAGACTGCATCATAGCACAGAGACAGCACTGGTGAAAGTCACAAATGACCTTCTAATTGCATCAGACAAAGGACTTGTCTTTGTACTCGTCCTATTAGATCTTAGTGCCGCATTCGATATCATTGATCATCACATTCTACTACAGAGACTAGAACATTTAATTGGCATTAAAGGCACCGCACTAAGCTGGTTTAAATCCTATTTATCAGATCGATATCAGTTTGTACACGTTAATAATGAATCCTTTATGCACACCAGAGTTAGTCACGGTGTTCCACAAGGTTCTGTGCTCGGACCAATTCTATTCACCTTATATATGCTTCCTTTAGGCACTCTATAAGTGGACTGTATCTGTGTATCTGTGTATTGTAACATGTGGATTGTACTGTCTGTATTCATGGTGATAGTCTGGGATGTTAGCTGACATTTTGAGACACATATACATAAGCAGAGCATTAAAACATATCAGCATTACAAGGTGATAATGACTAAATGTAACTGGTAATAATATAATACGCACAGTTACCTTACGTCATGTGTTACCAAATATTTCTTTTGCATCTTATCTTCCACAGCTGTGTTATTTACATGTATTTTTATTTTTATTTCTTTATCTAGATGGAACCTCGCTTCAGGAGACGAGCTGATGGTAGTCTTAACCTTACAGACACAATGGAAGCAGC
>JAVQJD010007493.1:0-24721 GCA_036023655.1 Nannoperca australis
AAGATTAGATTGGGTTCTCCAATGCATCATGCAGATAATTTGTGTTTACTGAATCAGAAATGCACATGTTACTGGTTCCAAGAAAATTCATTCATACTCAAACACACACACACACACACTTTCTGTTTCTGACCCAATTTCTGTAAAACAGTTAAGGTCAGTAGCACAATAAGAGGTTAATGGTAGTCCAAATTACACAACACATAACATTCATACTCCCTCCTTGACTTCTCAAAAAAAGTTGCAGTCACTCATCTTGCCGAATGATGTCCAATATTATAAAACATTGTTCTTTATTTTTTGACACCTGTTTCATGTGACTCTAAATGGACTGTTGAATTTTAGGTTTGATTTGAACTGCATGGTACATTTGATTTATAGTGGAGTGAACAATCCCTTTATGCAGCTTTCAGTCTGAGTTACAACTGTTTGTTTGAATACTAAAGTATGCTTCTAGACAATTTGTTGTTTCTATATTGCAGTACTGACAACACTTTTTACCATATTAAGAAGGAAACCAGGTATTTACACCACATTAGTGTAATTACATTTGGGTAAAAGCACAAATAGAGTACCCATGTTAGGGCCTCAGTTGTGAGATTTTATCACTCATGACCTTGCACTTGCTATGCAGAAGCATATTTGCATCAGAAAGGCTGGTGAAAACACAAAAAGAACACAGACCTGCACACATACTATTTTGGTACAGGTATAGTACCACATATACACACAACTCAGTCTGTCTGTCTGTCTATCTGTCTAGCTCTCTGTGACATAATAACATCTCTGAATGATTACAACATCTCCCACTTTAAAAATGGTAAGTGCTAATACAGTTGGATGTAACTTGGCTAAGACTAAAACTAAATGAAAAGAACAGACACCCAAAATGTGAAAAAACTAACCACTCACACTGACCCACCTATAGAAGGCGAACATTACCAGCGCGTTGCCAGTGATGCCCAGTGCCCCAATGACAAAGACGAATATGGCGACAATGTAGTGAGCGTGGTCAGGCACATCCACCTTGTTGAAGAAGCTGCTCTGGGTGTGTGCTTTATCTGGCTCCATGCTCTCAGTGGACCACATGGTTCACAAACCTCATCAGGACTGCCAACCTGGCAGAATGCAGTGAGTTTACCAGTTTGTAATCCACTTTGTTTTGCTCGCATCTGGCCTCCATAGTAGTATCATTTGCACAGGAGATGCAGGGGAGACGTACAGTATCTTCTTTGATTGACCAAGATTCACTTTACTAATTTACTAATTTCTTCAACAGCAGGCAGCCATCGGTCCTTCCCAAAATAAACCATTCAATGCTGTGTACAGAATATGAAGGACCAGGTGACCTCCACTAGGTGAAGATGTGAAATTTCAAATCCAATCAAGTCCATATCTTTCTGGAGAAAAAGCTGGAAGAATGAAGAAAGTGATCTGTACAAAATGACACATACAACATTTTTTGGGTTGAAAAGTTGTTGATGTTATTCAGAAAATATCTCTAATAAAATGTAGAAAATCTTAAAATAACAGCTCCTCTCCAAATCTACTTTAGAAGCAACATCCGTTCTGTTATTTCCCTCTGGTCTGCAATTCAAAACCTCCCACCTGTAGTCTTCCAATGTTTCCTCTTTGATACTTGGGTTATTGAGTTATATTCTCCAGTATATTAAATCCCACACTCATTGCACATTGTCCGTCCACTCAGTGTTTGCTTGCAGCATCTTCACCCATAACACCAGCTGTGCTAGCTCTGAATCAGTGGCCTGCCTCTGATTATCTTTCCAACTAGCGAGTCCTAACCTCTCATCTCTCTCTCCATGTGTCTCTCCCTCACTGCCCCATGTAGCTCTGTGTTGCTCTCTTAACCCTGCCCACTTGTCACACTCTCTCTCTCTTCTCAAACACTCTGCCTTACTCGCCCTGCTCTCCCTCTCTCCCACCCCTACCCTTCATGTAATATGGCCCAGCCCTGAGCTCTAACCCTTTAACTACCAGATTCTTACATAACACACACGATGTTCACTAACAGTAGCAGTACTACAAGTCATTGCTGATTCCTGCCGGTCTGCAACTCATTACAGCAGTCATCAACAAACTGACTAGTCCGTGAAACCTCTTGCATGCATTTGAGAACTCATGCATGCAACATTCACAGACAGACTATTTAAGATTGCTCATGAAATCAGAAAACTAATTGGTCTTTCTATATCCCAACTTATACAGCTGATTCACCACACAGCTCTGACTTGCAAGGCACATATCATGGTCCAGAACGCACACACTTCTCATACCTTCCACTGAGCTGCAGATACGGGTTTTTCATGTGCAGAAGGGCCAGCTTTGTTCCCTCTGGTACAAAGTTAACTCCAAAGCGAAAATACTGTAGTGCAGATATTCTAAATGATGTGAGTATAATTCTAGAATAAATCAAGATTATCAAGTTTGTTCACTCTATGTGTGGTATTGCTTTGTGTCCCCATTTAAAATACATGCACCAACAATGGAAAACAAGTAATCTGTGAGGATTATACAAAATCTATCCACATATGTAGACTTTGCGTGAAGCCTATAATTTCTATGAAAAATGATTTAAACTGTAACAACTGATATCTGTAAAACATGCTTAAATAATGTATATTGTGTATCAGAGAGAGTGAGCATGTGGTCTACAATAAGAAGATTACAGTTTTTTTTTTACAATTGCTTACACACTAAAATTGGAAAATAGTAACACAGTTAGTGAAACCTGTCACAACTGATCTGCACTCTAAACTATTAGTACATTCTCAGCCTCACACTTTTTGCAAAGCACTACACACACTATTGGACACAGAAATCTAACATGCTGTCGCTTGTTTGCCATTTCAAGGAACTGCCTTTGAAAATACCACACCTATAACCAATTGATCGAACACAGCTGTCAGATGTACAGACACTTAGGTGCTTAATTGCAAACTCACCAATCAGAAAGCACTATAAAATTCTGTCTTCAACAAAAATGGAAGGCAACGTTGCAGTAAGAGGACGAGGCAGAGGGAGACATTGTCATCTGGGACAGTGTATCTTTCTACTAATCTGCCCTGGTCCAAAACTGTTTTCATCTGCAGCCACAATTTTGAAAAAAATCTTTAACCCGACTGAGGAGTTTATTTCATCATGGTGGTGGAAGATTTATGATCTCCATGTCAGGAGGAGGCCTGCGACCAAACTGATGCAGTGTCTTTACAAGAATGGATTCACCATTCAAGAAGATTCTTCCTTCGCTGTCTTGGGAGAGAGGACGGCCTGTGATGTGAAATGCTATTGTACAGCTAGGTGAAGAGACGATGCTTAGGTTTTTTAGGTTTTTCCACAAATGTTGTTTTCTGTGTTTATAAACTATATTTCACTTAAAATATGTTCTGTTCTGATTTTCAGTGCAAAATGCCAGCTTTGGAAATGAATGGATACATTTACTTATTTTACAAAGTGGAGAGGAATAAATATTTCAGTGTACAGTGCATGCCATGTGTGTTTTGTTTAGTCAGTACATTGATGTACTTTACTCTAACAATATCTCTTAACCCAGACTATACCATTAGAAAAGTTTTTGAGATTGAGCTCAGCAATGTGTAATCTAAATCAGATTGTATGAACTATGAGTGTGCCATAAACTGACAAAATAGTTATTATAGTTATAACTATATATATACTGTATATATTATAGTTATTTTAAGTGTTTCAGTTTGCAAAATATCTGAGGTATTCTGCTACTTGTGTGTGTGGTTGTGTACATTGTGTGTAGTGTTTTGACAAAATTAGCTCTGTTTTCAAAATTGTGCTAAAGCAATCATAAAAAACTGTAATAGAGTTATAGTAGAGCGCAAACGGGGACAAGATAAAGCGCTGTTCTGACTGATTTTCTTGTGGCTGCCTGCAGGACATGGGTCAGAAGCATGACACATCTGCTGGTCATTGCTTTTTATGGTGCTGGACATGTTGATAAAAGGAGATGAAGGGGATAGAGGGAGGAGAAGAATGTAGAGCTTAGACAGAGATGCCAACTAAGCCCCTACAGCAAGGAATAGTCTTAATCTGCACACTGTGCATGCATGTGGATCAGTGTTTGATCTGGAATAAAAATGTATATGATAATCTATGTGTGTGTGTGTGTGTGTGTGTGTGTATATATATATATATATATGTATATGCCCATATACTTGTGTACATGTATTTGTGCACTATTTAAAACACAGTACACATGGCCAGATGTTTTGGCCTAATCGCAGTTGTTGTGTTTATGTTTAATTGTCAACACAGAAGGGAAATACACAATAGGACATCTATTGTTACATTTATTTTGTATGTAATTCTCCTTTTCTGACCACAGTGATCTGCAAACAAACATTTCTGATAAACAGAGACCAAATATGCTCATTATGTAAACTAATAAAGCTGAAAATAAAATTATAAATATATTGTATATTGTGAACTGCCCAAAGCTTATAAACAAGTCCAGCTAAAACCAAACACTACTCAATATAAAAGTGGAAAATAATGCAAGTTTAATGAAGGGAAAGTCTTTTAATCAGATACGTTAGGTTGCAAAAGATGGTGATTTGTTTTACACAGACTGCGACTACAAGGCCACTTGTCATGTTAATTCAGGCTGTGCGACAAGCTTGAGTTGGAGAGGGATTAGAGAATGATGAAAGAGGCAAGTCATCCTCTTCATTCAACTCTTATGCACTGTACAAGATGACAGATGTAAGCAGGTGGCGGTAGAAAAAAATGTAAGATGAAATTAATTCATGTTCAAATTGCAGCTGAATGATTCATATAAGACACGAGACAAATGCCACAGTATGTTGAATACATTATTATACATTATTGTCAGTATAATAACAATAATGTTGCAATCTAGCTAAATGTTTTTTAAGAAACAAAAATGTACGGCCTAATCTGTCATTAATCTTTTTTCTTTTTTTTTTCTGTGGAAACAAAAAAAGGCCTGTTTCAGAAGAGCTAATAGATCTAATGATTGAATCATGTTTCAGACAGTTCTGCAGTCTAATCTACTTGTAATACTTGTTTGTTTGTTTGTGACTTTTCTGAAGGGGTTTTCCTTCACCAAGTGATCCCACAGTAGTTTGTCAGGCCTCATGTCTCTGATCTTCAGAGTAACACTCTGTAGCTCCTCTGTTTCACTACACACTATCTGAATAAATTACCTCATCTTGGTGGAAAAACACATCAGAGGTGTGGCATTCATGGAGCTGCACTGCATGACCTGCACAATAGAGGTCAGTATTTCACATGTCAATGACTCAATTACTGTTGAACCAGCTGGGGACACTGATGCTTAAGTCCTGGGCTTGAATTCCCTGATTAAAGATATAGCTGGCTTTCAGCACACAGTAGAAAGAGACTAATTATAATTGAGTGGTGTTGGTCATGTGATCAGGGCTGCGTCCTCAGACACATGAGTCAACTGGAGATCCACCCTTACTACACAGGAGCAAATAATATATAAATACACTACAGAGATCCATCAGCATCAAACATTGATGAATGTCACATGTCTGTCTTTAGCAGTGGTGACTGACTCACTTATTATTCTGCTTAAGTCATGGGTACTTACAAAGACTATAGTCATCTGAGAGCATTTCAGAGGAGTGTGTGTGTGTGTGTGTGTGGGGGGGGGGGTATTTAAACTGGTTGTAAATAAAAACACATAACTCATTCCAGCAGCTAACTCTGTGCTCTTCTGGTTTTCAGGTGCAGACGCTACGAGGTGCATCAATATTTCAAGCAGGGAAATGGGAGTCAATGAAGAAACAATCCATATGGTAAAGAGCTTTAAATGTCAAATGCAATGTGTGTGTCTTATATGCCAGGGTTTTTCAATAACCAACGTACTGGGAATGTAGATTATAGATCCAACCATGTGGAAAAAGCAGGTCATAACGTGCTCATCGATAAGTGGAATGAATTTCAGTCAATAACAAACCACCACAATGGGACTCCGCCTATCTCTCTTTGTCAGTCTATCCCTTTCTCTCTTTGCCTCTCTCTCTGAAATCAAAGAAGTACAATTAATTTTATGTGTTTTTTTTTATTATTATGGGAAGTGACAGATTTGACATACATACATTACAATACAGATATATAAGATATGGAAAATATGGAATATAGAACTAACACTAAGATGTTATATTTTATCTTGCAGGGATTATGTGTGTGAATTATGTACAGTAATAAAATAGACGTTTATACTGTCTGTGGTTATACAATATTATTATACTGTAGTAAAGTATTAAATATCATAAACGCCAGAGGCACTAACCCTGTGTTTGTATATTCATAGCTTACTTCTAGAAACTTTTAATGTGCTCTGTTGAAAGCGCTGACATGTTTTAAAAAGCAGCTCAGGCCTGAAAAGGTGCCCCATATTAGAAGGACAGAACACACACCATAAAAGCTATGGACGTGACTGCATGATGCATTATCAGCTCAGGTACATTCTTAATTTATGGCAGGTAAAATGATGTAAGTTCTTTGTTTAGAGGGACAGGGCATCTGTCATCTACAGTATGTTTTTATACACCGCGTGGTATTCACCCCAACACCTGTAACATCAGAAAACTTATTACGAGGGCAAGCAGGGAACTTTCTTCTGTCATTCCAGCACTTGCACCTGTGGCCAGACTAATGTCGGGGTTCCCTGAGAAGAAGAGGAGAAGGACAAACCATCACAAAAGTTTCTTTTTATACTTTTTTGCATTATTTGTCACCCTGTTGTACCTACCGCTGGTCAGAGTGGTGGACCTCACATTAAGCCAGAAGACTGTGCGCTTCTGAGCTACTGTGGCCCTAAAAGCAAAAATCACAGAGTTATGCTGTAGAGATGTTTCATGCTCAGAAAGATGTGCTTCATTTAAATAACAAAAGATCCAGTATGTAAAGATTTTAATCTCCTCTCCTCTTTGGGGCCAAATTGGAATAAGCGCTTGCTGTCTCTAATGCGGTATCTTATCTAGTTACAATAACAATCCTGCAGGAAATACTGATATTAGCTATTAAGCAAATCTTTCCCCAGTGTTCATAAAATCATGCTATTACAAGCCACAAAAATAGATTTGTGTGTCCTATGGCAAATTTGATTTTATGTGGGCTTTTTTGAGTGTAAAGACAGATGAAAAGATATTTGCTTACATGAAGTACACAGGGCTTGTAGAAGTGGGTGGTATCCAGCTGTATACAGTGGTGTTGCCCTTCAGGTTGGTGTTGGAATGAGTAACCGCACCTTGTGGATTCCCTGTGCACTGTGAATATAAAACATCCGTACTTATCAGAAACTGTTAATGCTTTCGGTTGTAATGCTTAATCTTGCATTACATCTTTCAAATTCACATAATAATATCATTCTGGCTTTAGGAGGTAAGAAATACATGTAGCAGTGCAATCTGTGATATTTTCTGTTTGCTTAGGTCCTCAACATGCGCATCACATCACATCTCATCACATCGTCCTAGCACTTTAACAGTTGTTTGTAACTCCAGTGGAAAATGCTTGAGGCTGACCTCAAGAAACTTTGTGTCAGGAGGAGGACGCTGCCACTTCCCCACAGCGTTAGTGCTGCCGTCTGTGCGAGCTTCCAGAAGTACACCTCTATATTCTGGTCCAGTGACAGTCACTGCAAGAAAACACAACAAAACAGCAGTTGTTGTATAATCCTTCTGATCTCATTTGACAGTAGCCTTTAAACTAAATCACTGATGAATACGATGTATATATTGATGAAGGTTAAGCACTTAGTCCTTCAAAAACAGAGCTATAGACATACTGTACATAGATGATGTCCAAGGCTGAAAAGTAAATCTCTTTTAACAAAGCCTTTGAGTTTTTGAAGATTTAAATCATATGGTCATTCTGTGACATCTGCAGACATCACAGAAATCCCACGTGAACATGGAGTTGAGTAGAGGATTTCAGAGTTTGAGAGATCCAGTGACTTCTGTGTTCATCTGTCAATAGCAGTAGCCTACTACTTGAACCAGAAAAGGTGTTAAGTAGCTTAAATGAAAGATAGGGTTTTCATATTATCCACAATATTACCCTCCCATAAATTTGGTTTAAAAAGTCCCCCTGTATCTGTTGTGTGAGACAAATATTTTAAATCTCTTTATAAAAGTCCATGCTAATGAATTAATCATCAAATACCATTAAACTACTGTATATAGCAACATCTTTCTTTCTACTGGCTTATCAATGATTTGTAATGTTTAATGTGTTTTTTTATTCTGATCTCTAAAAGTAATAATGGGCATCTTACCTGTAATTGGCTTGCCTGGCTGAAATGTCCTGGTGTTGGTGAGAAGACTGAAGGGTGCTGGTGATGGCTGAGGCAGCACCCCGGCGTGGCGAGGCAACATATCCTCACAGGCACTGGTGGGAGCACCAGTGGGATAGCCGCTAACAAAGCACAGAGCTTGTAGCATGATGAAACCAGGCAACAACATCTCCATCAGCCTGAATGAAAAGCTACCAAAACATCAAAATGGTGAGATATGATGAGAATGAAATACACAGAATTGAGCCAAGAGATTGACTTTTAAAATATTGCCACTGAGTCACACAACCAGAACATTTTAATTTTATGGAGCCCCGCCTGCAAGCTAGTTCAGGCAACTTGCGCTGCATTTCTACACATGTAACACACCTCCCTCTCCACAACCATCTCCCTATGGGCTCCGGCTAGGGGGTCAAGATATTTGCTCATCACTCCCCAATGTCTCATGTAAACATATCTTCTGGGAGTGAAACTCTAACTATGTTTTGCTGCTATATAGAAATTTCAACGTGAGTTCTTTGACTGAACTCGTTATCACTTTTCAAACCATGAAATGTGCTTTCCACGTGAATGCTCTCATGATTGAAAAACACTGAAGTGATATTTCAGAGCAGGATAAAGGTCAATTTGCCTCCAGCAAAAACTGAATATTTGAATGTGTCCATCTCATGCTTAAAAGTCATTGTGGCCAAGGTTAGAAAACTCTATGAAAATCACATGATCAATATATACACTTTAACATCACAGTATCACATTTAAAGCATTTATATGAAATCTAAAACCCCTTTGTATTCCATTAAATGAAAGAAAAGGTCACTCAGGGATTATTCAAGACATAAATTAAGACTATATGTATATGCTTGAGCATGTTTTGACTTGCTAATAGCTCTACTATCTGGGGAAACACAAAGAGGGACTTTGTACTAAAACAATGTAACTTTAGAAGACAACCGCCTGAGTTGTGTAACTCAGACTGCTGAAACCTCATATCAGCTTGAGACAAACTTTTTTACACAAAACACATTTTTACACAAAACAAGGGTTTTTGACCCTTGTCACTTCAGTAGGACACTGGTTATGGTGGGATCTTTTCATGGGCCAGTATGAACAGGAGGAATGAGCAAGCAAAAACAATGTTTTTATCAGTGTTCATAAAAATGAAAATTGTGAAGCTATCCTTAAATCAAAGATCAATACCATGACCTATATTCTGCTTTTATGATCAACAAAGATCCATTTATCAGAGGGGTGACAACAATGATGCCATCCCAGAACATGTACTATTGAGAAGCAGAGATATGGAAAGTACAATTGTACCTCAGGCTCGTGCCGTGTATTAGAGACATTTAATTTCCCTGTGATTGTGGTAGCTGGATTTCAGATGGACGGACATTTATGATGGATGAACATTGCAGTCTGCTCTGCCAAGCCTCGCTCATTCACGTCCCAATGATGAATAATGGCACTCAAAATCTAATTTCAGTGCATCTTAAATGTCTCCTGAAAGTCAGATTTAGTACTTATAAGAAAATGTTTTCAGAGGGAAAAAATCCACTCTTCTAAATTCATGCTCATGTGTAATGTTTGTGCTTAAAGGATTAATCTCTCATTTTTTGTATTTTAGTATTTCTGAGTTGGCAATAACAAGAGTTGATTGTGTCTCTGTGTGTCCTTTCCGTGTTTAATCTTTTGTTTCAAAAAACCAAATGGAAACAAAAAACAAAAGGATTTGTTGGATAATAAAATAAGAACAAAGACCTGATAAAGAAGTGAATCTCTCTTAGAACATTTCAATGTCAGCAGTTTGAAAAAATACTTTTATGGTTACTGTCACACAACAGACATAAGAAAAGTCGATCTCTCAGTCACACTTTCTCTCTGGTGTCTGTAGAATATATGTATTATTTATTTTACATATAAAAGAACAACTAGTGTGAAGTTGACACTAAGAGGAAGAAGCTGAATGTGCTTTTAATATATCGCCATGAAATGACATGTTCTCTCTGGCTCTCACCTGCTTAAATTTACATTTCTCTGGGATGGCGGACTGTACTCTTTCATTATTTATCAAGGTATATATGATGAATCATAACATGAAATTACTTTTTAGAAGCATTACGGCTCATACGTCAGAGCCTGACATTCTTGTTTTTCTTTTGTTTTTTTCTTTTTTGCAGACTGACTTCTTTGTTGAGTGATATTGTTTTGTTCCAGCTAATTACTGAATCAGTGATGGTGCGCACACTAACTAATTCATTTCCTATGGACTGTCATATAACACTGCTTCTGTAACAAAGTGTTCTGTTTTCAACATTGCTCCATA
The DNA here is from genome assembly GCA_036023655.1 of Nannoperca australis. Classification (NCBI taxonomy): domain Eukaryota; kingdom Metazoa; phylum Chordata; class Actinopteri; order Centrarchiformes; family Percichthyidae; genus Nannoperca; species Nannoperca australis. Next base: position 10,659 of record JAVQJD010007493.1, read on the forward strand.
TCTTGTAGTCAGTGTCTTTACAGACAAAGTAATGATAACTTTACAGCATTATTTAAAACACTGCCTTGTTTTAATAGTAGAATTTGGCAAAGTTTTTTTGAAGTACATCAGTACATCATTTGCTTCCTCTATTTGTACACATACATTTTTTCAGCATCTGCAATGTAGTATAGGCCAAACCAGTGGAAACGATTAAACTAACACAACTCCTTATTTTGCAGGAATAAATAATGTCCTCCCCTAAATACAGCATGGTCTGCTAGGCTAGGGTTATGAACATAGGGAAATACAAATGCAAAAGAACATCACATTGTTTGGTAACACAGTTCCTAAAAGCTTATGTGAGCAAAAACTGAAAAAGACAGAACTGTGCACAAAGACAAAGGTCAAATGACTTTTCCTTTTATTTTCATCCATCTCCTCGATTTAAAGCTTGAGGCTCTCCGAGTCGGCCAAATAACTCAGTACAAAGAAGTGAGAGCCAGTAGAAGGTGCAAGTCAATTTCCCTACTGGATTAACATGTCCATTCCACAAATGAATTAATTGTTTCGATCTGATATAAAGTTCACGTGAAAAGTTTGTTTTGAATCATTCTGTTTGAAATGATGAAGCTCACAAACTGCCATTGCCACTACTTTTTGATTTATTTGCTCCAAAAGCTCTTGAAGGAGTCAATGTGTTTTTTTAAAGGGCCAGATCACAAAGCATCAAAAAGCATAAACTGGACATAAACCTTCTACGTGGTTAGATACGGATGTCAACCCTTTAAATATCGTATTAGCTGTAACTAAAGCAGGATGGTGTTATAGTGTTCTTGGTGTATGCAATATGATTTATTGTGGTATTCATGTCGATATTAATGTTGTGAGTGAGAAAATGGATTAGGGTTAGGGGTACAGGTTAGGTAACTGTTCTGATAACAGCATTAATAAATTAGAATGTACAGCGTGATTAGATAAAACCAAATTATAACCCATTAGTTATCACACTGGATCGTTGCCACAAGTGAATTGAAAATGGCAGGTTTAGAGCAAATCTCTCACAGGTTACCTTTAACCTCAAACTGTGATAAGATATGGAAGACCTCAATATAAATAAATGGTTTCATCTATATGAAGCAGCTTGATACTCTAGGTGATCACTTACCACTGCCCTCAGCTGATCTGAGAATGAATGCACTGGAGGTTGATGTAACTCTAGTTTCAGGCTTACAGAAATATTGTCCTGGAGCGCAGTGCTAGTAATTTTGGGCTCACGACGGGAGAGAAATGGGAACACAATTGTGTATGTGTTTGCGTTTTTGTGTACTCGTGTTCTTGCGTGTGTTTAAGTGACAGGACGGAACAACAGCAGCAGAGCAATCGAATAAAATTCAATATAAAATTCCTTTGAGCGAGCCTCAAACTGCAATCAAATGTGTCATGTGATCTCCAGCATTGTGGAGGTGACGAGGTACCAAGACATGGTAATGTTGCTCAGGCTGCATAAAGGAGGAACACGAGCTTATTGGTTAGCTATAAGCAGCTTACATCACAAGGAGAGGTTTAATCAGTGACGTGGTTAGATTAATATAATGGAGCTGTGTGCTGAATTTAAGCAAGACAATATCCTTCTTTATATCACAACCATAATAGACCAGTGATTCCTGTTCTAAGTGATTCCAAACAATTCCTCATGCCATATTGACAAAATTGGTAGGTTGCCTCCAAAATGACCAATGTGATTAAAAATAATTCATGAGTATTTTCTGCTCTGAAGAAATGGTTAAAAATAGGCAACTATATACTTGACATATATTATATATATATTAAATACTTGATTAAGGTTAGGGGAATATTGTCATTTTCCCTTGTGTTCTCATGTGCTTGGTATTTCTTTATGCCAAACAAAACCAGTTCTTTATCCATGTCTTTTAAATTCTTTGCTTTGTTGTTGCAAATTCCAGGGATTTGTCAGCTGCGCAACAAACAGCTTTCAATTTTATAGTAAATTGGATATACAGATACATTTTTTATAGTTATTTTTACATAATCATTGTTTGATTGCAGCAGAATAACTCCCTTGTCTACTTGTATGGGTGTTGCTGATCACTTGACCTCTATTCTGTTATAAAATGTCCTTTTCTTTTTGCATGTAGGTCTTGCACAGAACTTTAGTATTGTAAGATACAATGTGACTTGCTGTTATGTAACCTCCATCTCCCACTTTACATATAAACAACCTGATTTCATTCCATGTCAAATACCATTTGAAACTGTGTAAGTGTAAACTGATCTGGGGACGCAGGCAGGGGGGGTTGTGATCGAATAACAAGCAGAGGAACCACAATGAACAGCGATTCATAAGAACATGCAATTTTGAACAAAGCCCATTCTCCAAATAAAATGTAGAGAGCACTAAACCATTCATGACAAACCATGACGAATCGCTGGTTAGCAAGTTATTTAATTAGCAGTGTAGAGTGTAGTTTTTGACAGGCAGCAGTCACAGCGTACCAGTCACAAACACAGTGAACATTTCTTGCATGTAAAATGTAAAAAAGAAAATGGCGGCAGATTTTTGCCAATCAAGTTTAATGTTATTTAACTCGCTTCATGTATTCATGTGTCATCGTCTTGGGACGGCAGGTGACTGTAAGCCTGAAAAGGTTTACTTTCAAACTCACCAACAATCAAACTTTCATCATGTAACACATGGTGACAGCTACATACAATTCCTTCGGACTGTAAATTGTTAATTTAAAGTTTCAGGTGATTATTAAGATACTACGGGGGACATTAAGGCTTGAGCAGTAGTATGTTTTGGGATGTACACACTCAGCCGTGGTGGTTCCTGCTTGCTCGTCCTGTTTAACCTCCACACAGGTCAGTCCTTTGCAGGAATTTGGATTATCTGGTTTCACTTACTGACAAAGTTGGCATCAAGCATAAACCTAAACTTCAATCTTTAAATGGATCTTCAGACACATTATGCTGACATCACAGATGCTACATTTTCCTACAGTCTATATATAACAGCTATATAACAAACATGTTCCATCAGATGCAAACAATCAATACGTGCTACATTTTTTACAGTGGATGGTCGACCAATCTATGTTCATTCACATTGCACAGTCACGCAGTGTATTTCAATGGACATACCTCATTTGAAATGCCTGGTGACCACTGACTTTCTTTCATTCTCCAAATAAAATTCAAGATGTAAACTCATTTAATAACCGACAACTTATTACTGGATATGTTCTGAGCTCAAACTTTGAAACCGAGGTGTAGCTCTCACAGGCAAACCATTGTATTAGACATTGGTGTCACTTTTTGGGGGGTAACAACAATTCAGTTAACCAAGAATAGTTTTTAAAAAATGCAGAATAGATGGGACATTCGCAGAGTGTCCCTTTTAAAAAGTAAATCTTAGGCAGGTGGAAGTACTAAACTGTAAATGCTTAAATAAGAGACATTTATTTACATCTATCTATTTTTCTGGTGTGAAAACAAAAGCTACGAAGCAACTCAACTGGAGGGCTGAAGGCCACAGTACTGTGGTTGTGTCAATTGATAATAACAGATGGTTACACACAATATCTCCAGGATTTTGGCTGATTCACCATGTCAACATCAGACTTTCATGTGACTAGCATCTGAGTTCCAAATAAAGGAGCATGTAAACTAAAAGAAGGTATGAAGAAACACATGTTGTGCACAGAGGATGTCTTCACCTTTTAAAACTAGCAACCTTTAAAAAGCCTGACATCAATCAGACTTTCAAAAAATGTAGTCTACAAACGGATAATACATCACAAACAAGAATATGAATGTCACAACAACAATAAAAAACTGAAATTCTCTAGGGCCAAATCCAAAATCCTTTACTACAAAGAAGTTTATCTCTGCTAGCTGCTCTAGGTCGGGTTCATGAAAAACTTGTGATGACTCTTGATCCCTGGGATCGCTTGGATCTTCCAACAATCAAATAAGGATTTACAGTAGAAAAAATAAAGATACGATTGGAATCATCCCATGAAAAAATGTCCTTCAAAAGGTTTTTCAAAGACCCTCATTACCCATAACGCTAAGCTTTTTCTCTCCTTCCACAGAGTACTTGTGCTTTGTTATATCCTCTGCGTTGTGTTTTGCTGTTGCCAAGTGTCAAAAATGTTTTTCAGAGCAATTCAACAATATGTTAATGTTAAAATAAGAACGTACAACTTGGCAGGTTGGAGTTGGTTTGAAAGCTTTGCACATAGATGCCACTTAAATGTTCTTGTGACTCAAAGTAAAGAAGTTGTTAGTCTTTTTCCAGTTTGAGTTTATATCATGTCAGCCCTGAATTGGTAGGCCAAAATTTTACTGTTTTCACTCATTTGGTGCTGGTTAGTCAGTTTCAAGATGACAAGTCAGCCGGCCGAGGTGTTCACTGCAGTTGAAAATGGTGCTAAAAATGGACCTTTGTGTATTGAAGCCATTTTCTAGTTAGAGCAGGTGTTGATGTTCTTGCCATCAGCAGCATCCTCCACCAATGCTAAGTGGAAATCTGTGGAGAGTGTGAAGTGGGACACGCAGCCCAGCAAGCCTCCAATGTACTGTCTGTTTGTGTGAAGAGCTATTTCTTTCATGCCACCTTCAAGGAGAGAATACAGAAAAGCAGACATTAAAATTATAATATTAAAATGATATTATCTACAACACACAATTATGGGATTATGAGTTGTGAGCTCCACCCACCAACGTATAAGGGTCCGTTGATATTGAGTTGTCTCATCTTTCCAGGTGACCTGCCTGTTTTTGCTCCATAGTCATCCACTGTCAGCTTCCCTGTCTGACCATCCCTGAAGAGATGAGTAATAATGGTAAATGTATCATTAAAAATGAGGAACAGTAAAAACATTATGTTACGTAATTCTTGGCATGACACATTTACTTTTTCTTTGATTAGACTTTTAGACTATAAGACTGTGCTTTTCCATGTTCCACATTGATTAAAAGATAATGTGTTTTTGAAAGTTCGGCACAGGAAATAATAGCAGGATACCAAATGACTTCTCCTTAGCTGCACTAATCTATATTTTTATATTAATAATGGATCAAATGACTATGTGTTAAGTGTAAAGGGTTGCTCATAGGTACGCAATCACCCCTCAATGTTGTGTTTACAGCATGTTCTGCTGCCCCCAAGTGGACAAAGAAATCAATTGAAGCAACTTAAATTTCTGAGTTGTGAAGTCAAGTGAAAGCAAAACATAGTGTTGTGATGTGTTTCTCTAATGCACTTTTATTTCCTTTTTTTTTGCAGTGGCAAATTAAAACTTATGACTGCACTGTAACTGTATTTTATTTTATTGTATTTAAAATGTAATTTAATTTTAATAATATAATAATAATAATAATCTTAATTGATTTTATTCTTATTATTTTGAATGTCATTCTAATGCTTGTCTTTGCCCATCTAAATCTAAACTTGCATCTGTGTTTGAAATGTGCTATATAAATGAAGCTGCCATGCCATGCCTGCTCTGGACATCTATTTGAAAGGATTTTAAGTAAAGATAATTTTTAGAGCTTACCTCACAGCTTTGACTCTGTGCCACTTCCCATCGCTAAAGGTCCCGTTAACAGCAATGTTAGCCGAACCACTGCCTAGGTTATAACTAGAACAATTTGGAAGCACATACAAGGAGTTTAGCATGTTACAAATGGTGTAGTGGGTTCACATTTGAATGGTACTGCCCAGATAAAACCTGCTTCTTTTACGGGTCACGGCCCTGCTTCAGACTTCAGGTCTTGTTTCTGACTCTACTAGGTGCTTAGCTCTCCCTACCCGTTGGTGGGACCAGCCTCCCTCCTCATTATCTTCATCCTTTTCTTTCACTAAATTAAACTAAGACATTCCCCTTTTGCTGAAATCTGCCCTTTTCTCCCTAGCCCCTGTTCTGTCTAAAAGACAGAGAAGAGCAACCATGTGGCAAGCAGGACCTGCAGGACTTTTACTGTAACTGGCAATATTTCTTTGAATATTTGAGTTGTCCCACACAAAACAAATACCTGAAGATTAGTGCACCATCCTGAAGCCCCATAGACAGGAAGTCACTGTTGGGTCTCATTGGACTGTCTCCTCGCCATAGTAACAGGCCATCCTTGGCTGTGCTCTTAAACCGCATGAAAAGGTTGGTCCTAGACCCAGACACCCTGGAAAAAATGACAAACCTAGTTTCTGAACATGTATAGCAAGAGTGAATAAATCAAAGATTGTTGCTGTGATCGTAACAAACATAATCAGGGAGAATTGTAACTGAACATATTATGTAAGGACATTAAAACACATTTTGCACTCGTTTCACTACCAACCTTTTCAGGATATCTCTGTTGTCGTACGTCAGGTAACTTCGGCCAATGAACTGAGGGATCTCAATGGCTTCAGTCACAGCTGGGCAGATAAAACATTGTATTTACTTCACATCATCACAAGGTGGCAGCATCAGTGCGTATCTACTGACCAGAACTAAGAACTGATTCTGAGATGAGAAACGTATGATGGAAATGAAGAATGTATTTTCAAAGGTAATTTTAAAATGATCATGATCTGCAGGTTGCTAATATTTGCTTTTTGAATTCATGGAAGAAGACTTACTGTTTAAACAGTAATTCCCACACTCTGTTCAGTGAAAGCATTAAAAACAGAGAAGGCATAGATAGGCTTAAGGGATTAGGTTGTCCAATATATCATTATATATGACATCACATAATAACAGCAAACACAAAATCAAACACATTTAATCCCTGAAAGAGGAAAGAGATAAAGAAAAGATAAAGCTATATTTTACACACAAACAGAAAACATTGCTATCATTAGTTTCTTGACAATTGATTTTAAAAATCAAAGTAAATTACAACTTCTTTACTTCGCATTTACTGGGGGCAAAAACCATTGAGTGTGACATGTAAGTGTTTATTTTTTAGTTTTACTCTACAAAGGACAGACATGACAAAAACTCAATTAAATCTAGTCTATAAAAGCACATGACAGCTTCAAAACATCTCTTTTGAGTAAACCACACATTGCTTTCATGATCATCTAATAGCTTTTTATGTCTGAATCTGTATAGTATGTTTACTGATTGAATAAAAAGCATCACAAAAAGATCATTAAAATGTTTCTATGCTAAAACATAAGCAAGTTGTGTAAGAAGATAGAAATGCATGTGCAGCTGACCTTTCTGGCAGTGCCTTCCATCATACCCTAGGGGGCAGTCACAGTCATAACTGTCCCACTTTGGCCTGCAGGTCCCTCCATTGGCACAGGGACTTTCCACACATGGGTGCACTGAATTTGCTATATTAACACCCCCAGCAGAGCCAGTTGTTATTGGGATGGTGCGGTCATTGAGTATGAGCTGGGCCAGTATAAAGAAGGGGGAAGAGGAAGCACGAGAAAATTCAACGAGGCCGTCACAATAATTGCATATGCAAATAAAACTTTTTATACTAATGTTTACATACAGGTGTTACAGACTGTGTGTAGATATCATAATACCTTCTGAATAATTCCAGTGAAGGGCTTTATTACACCTGCTGTCCTCTTGGTTTTATCATATTCTGGTACTCCACCAATATAAAGAGGTGAACTGCAGTTGATCTGAGTGAAAGCTCCCTGAAGAGTAAAAATAACAGAAATTATATTAGATAATGATGTCAGCTCCTCATGTTTTTCCTTATCATATTCTTTAATCCCTTCAGAGTCAAGCAAAATAAAAAGTATCCCACACTTTTTATTTCTCAAGAGTTAGAGGATAAAACTAGGTCTCAAAGATGCGAACATGTTGGACTGACATTCCACAAGGTAATTTGGCCAATGTTACTTCCACAGCCCACAGAGCTTTATAGTGTGCAAAGAATCTGTTGCTGGGTTAGTTGAAGCTTTTCTCCCACATAAACAACACAGAAACAAAATACCTCAGCGATTCCTTCCATCGGCCTCTGGCTGTCCACCTGAAGGATGCCACTCTTTGCTGTGCGAGACACCCTCAGCTCATGCCATGTGTCCAGACTGATCTGCTCTTCACTCCTGTAGCACAGATCATCACATACAACATAGGGACATCTAGTTAGAAGAAAAAAAACTGAAATGAGAAAACTAATATCATGAGATTACATCAGTTTAGTACCTTATTATAGCTCCTCCAGAGCCGCAGTCAAATCTGAACTCCACATATCTGTCCACCAAGTTGATAGCCAGGAAGTCTCCGCTGCCTGCATCATCGCTGTATAGCAGCGTCCCGTCGGGCATCGACGGCCGAAACGTCAGCTCAAACTCCATAAAGGACAGATAATTCTGAGAGGACTGAGGCCACGGGATGACAGCGTATGAAAACACTGTCTCATTGAACATAGGTGAGGCCAATGAGAAACCTGAAGAGTTGGAGAGAAAACATGAAGAGAAAAGAGCAGGAGGGAAGATAGAAGAAGGATTTGAGATAAGGTATGAGCATTAAGATGATTGAAGAAGGAAGAGGAACAAAACAGTAGTTGATGAGAACAGAGGAAAATGGAGAGAAAAAAAAAATGGGGAGGAGAAAAGGAAAGTGGAAGGTTATGTAGCGTGAAAGCTTGTCTAACATGTAATCAACCCCCTTGCCTCTATATAAGAAATAATGGTCCTCATCTCATTCAATTTTACTTCACATTGCAGTCAACAATCTTTGACAGCCATTGAGTAAGAAACAACAAAGGGATTTGACTTCCTACTTTCACAGCGGTACAAAACACCTCTTGTAAGCAAGACAAGTTTGTGTTGTGCAGGTGTGGGAAAAATAAAAATACAGTTGACTCACTCTCTTCACAAAGTGCTCCCCTGAAGCCGAGTGGGCATAGGCAGATATAGCCGTCAGCACGGTTTGCGAAGCAGACTCCACCACTGGCACAGCTGACCAGGTCACACACACTGTCGCTGCACTCACCTGGCAAAGAGTGGCAAGGAGATATGAAGGAGTTAAGGCAGATTCAGCATATGTATCCATTTAGATAATAGCATTTTATTTTTTCTTTAAAAAACAAATAAAGTGTCTGTGCTTGCATTATTTCCATGGACATTCTTACTTCATAACTTGGTGTATAAATTGAAAAAAACAATGTGGGAGCTTGAACTTGGCAGAAATGATAATAAGGCGTGTGGAGCTCTCATTTCACACACCAGGTAAAAAGAAAAACAGAACAGAAACTGTACAGTAAATCCAAAGATTTTAGCTATTTTACGTGGCTTTCAAACCAATTTTTACTTTCTCTTGCAACTAATAGCTTAGGCTCTTACCGCATTTAGAAAATTATGTTTTGCAAAATCCTCTGTGAGAGATAATCTGCCAAACATGCCTGTTTCCTGCTTCAGTGACAAATTGACTAAAATCGAATTATTAAAAGGCTGTTTTTTCAGATTGTGACAAAAAAATATCTAAAGTGGGGACCACTTATAATTTTTTCTTTTTCTTTTGAGATTTTTGGTTGCAGCTGGTGCTTTAATCAAAGGATGAATATTGTCATAATGTGTCATGGTTTTGTTCTCATTTTATCTAACTTTATTATAACTATTTATGTACAAAATCCAAAATAAGATGTTTCCTCCTACAGAGGTACAACTCTAAAACGTCTACTAAAGCACCAAAACCTGAGAACCAGTGCATTAGGGGTAACATATATGAGAATCATATACCACAGGCAGCAGCCAAACACAAATAAAACTAATTACACTCCACAAAAGCTTCCTCACCTATGTCTGCTCCACTCAGAGCTCTGCCCAGAGGCCAGGGTCTGATGTCTGTGGCCTTGTTGTTGATGGTCAGACTCTGAATGCAGCCAACAAAGCCATGATTTGTCCCTGTCGCCTTGACCAGCCAGTAAGCACCCGGGGATCCACCCACATACAGCGGGGAGCGGAAAGTGATCTTGGTGTACTGGCCCTGAAAGAGTGAAGAAGGTCCACTAACTGAACGGGCTGAAAGGAAATATTGTCAGCAATGTCTCAGACTGTTTTTAAAATAAACACTGACAGGAAGAGGTCACTGTGCAAATACAGTATTTGCACAGTGTTTGAAAATCCTCAAAAACATGTTTAAAGGTGTACAAATGTGTGTACATCTATAATGCTCACCAGAATATCGGGTAGACACAATAAACATGTTAGAGCACCTGTGTGGGTGTTGGTTACCTGTGATCTTCCAGATATGGGGGTGTCGTTGTCCATACGCAGCCAGCCGCTCATGCCGTCTCTGAAGATGGTGACTGTGTGCCACTGACCAAGAATAATACGACTCTCACCGACTATTTGAGCTGCTCCTGTACCACAGTTAAACCTGAGGGAAACAGAATGCTGCAATAAACACAAAGGATATGCATCCTTAACGTATTTAACTACAATGTCATGCTATATTACATAACTATTCTCTGTCTGCTTGTTCTAATACCTAATCTAATGAAGATGTATTGCACTTGAGTGAAATATTCAAGGTGCCATTTTTTTTATGGCTGCACCATTAAAACTGAATCTGAATGTTTCAGAACAAAATGAAATAAATCAGACATTATGGCTCTGTTTACATGGCCTATGAATTGGTTTATCGGTTTTCCTCTTTTGATGCATTTGAGGAATCGTTTTCCAGCATTCATGAATCTTTTACAAGTTTCTTTTAACCAACAGTATGTGACCGCTAACATCATTTTAAAGTCTTGTATGCTGCTCTTTTTTCCACCAGCCAAACCTGTCAGAATCTAAACCCGTGAGTGAGTCACTGTTTTCCTCACCTGTAGTGCAGCTTGCCTCGCACCAGAGCCAGAGAGGTAAAGTCTCCACGGCCATGTTCATTTTCTCCACAGTACAGCAACAATCCATCCTCAGAGTCTGCCTGTACCACAGAGAAACTGTTTGAAAGCTATTTTCAACCTTATGAAAGAGAAAATCTGTGGGGAAAAAACCCCACATGGAGCTTTACCTTGAACTCCAAAGTGATCTGAAAAGTCTGGTAAGAGTTTTTCAAGGGTTCAAAGGTCATGTGGGAGTGGCCATAGAACCTGGGAAAGTTTACTGGTACCACTGAAGAAGAACAGAGGATAAAATCATGATAAATGTTTATTTGTAGGTACAAGTTGCTACATGCGCGACATGCGTGCAACCACAAAATTGAGAGCAAAACAAGTACCCAACTGCACTTCTCTCACCCTCAGAGCAAGTGTCCCCTCTTCGTCCGAGGTTGCAGTGGCAGCGCGAGCCTCCGCTGTCGTAATCACTGAGACAGAAGCTGTCGGGGGGGCACACGGTGTCATCGCAGGTCAGGTCGTACACACGAGGTACCTCACCTTTCCAGGGGGACATGGTTGGGATGGTAGTGGTGGTGGGCAAAGTCATGCTAATGTGGATCCGAAGAAAAAGAAAGATAGGGAAGTTTAGTGTTGAGTCTTCAGAGAAAACAAGGTTTTTACCGTGCACAGTTTAATTTCTATGTCTCACTTGCAAATTCAATTTTGTTTATTTATTTATCAGCTCTGTCCTCAGATTTAAGCAAAAGTGACATTTTCAATTTACATTTTTTTTAGGGAAATAAACAAACCAATCAAACAGTAAAAAGCTAAGTGTTAACGTGTTAAGTGTTATACAGCACCATGTTATAACAAGGTTATCCCGGGGCACTTTTCCATATAGAGCAGGTCAAGAAAAACTCTTATATTTACAGAGACCCAACAATTCCCACCATGAGCAAGCACTAGGCGACGGTGGCAATGAAAAACTCCCTTTTAACTAAAACCTTGAGCAAAAGCAGGCTCTGGGTGGGTTGATGCAATGGAACGGTAGTTAGGCCTCTCTATATTTTCTGCAGTTAATGACGTGCTGTACATCACAACCAGAATGACAGCTGAAAGCTGAAACTCCAGTAACCAATTTTATCAAATAATTTAGCTGCAGAGCATAAAAAACTAAATTGTAGGTGGCTTTTAGGAGAAAGTAGAAAGCCCAGCAGAGGCAAAAATCTAGTAGTAAGAATAATTTTAAAGATTTAAAAAAATATGATAACAGATATCAAGGTTTTTAAGGTACATCTCACCTGGTGTTGGTGAGTGGGGCAGTAGTTGTGGTGTCAATAGTGGTCCTGGGCTCTGAGGTGGTTGGGAAAACCAGATCTGGGAAGTCTGGGAAGATGGACGGGGTGGTGGAGGAAGCTGGAGGGGCAGTAACGTTGGGAGGAGCGATGGTGTTCATGCGATAAACAACGTTCCGACCGGACGGCGGGCCAGAGCGAGAACGGAGCTGTGACTTCTTGTTGTCTTGATTGATACCTGGGAAGGGCTTCAACTAGGAAGAGGAAAAAGAGAAAACAGAAATTCAAGACAGAGAAACAAACATATAAGGGTAATGCAGTATACCTTACATTTGTGTTCAAATTCAATTTCTTCAGCTGTTAAATGAGATTGATACGGTTAAATACACCTAAAATATTTAAGTCCTCCTGTCCAGCTGTGGTATGTAATCACTCACCTCTTCAATAAAGATATCATAATCAGAGTCATCAATGTCGAAGCCATCTCCATCTTTGATCCTTGAATCTGTGATGTAACGCCCATAATCACCACTGCCAACATCTGATGCACCTGTCCAGTTTGTCAGCAAAGATACATGATCTTTATTACATGCTTTCAAAGGTTTCGTTCTTTAAGGAAATTTGTAAAAACTAAATATACATGAAGATTGCAATGAAATGATTGAAGGGTCACACAAAGTTCATAAAATGATGAAGTGATGGGAGGGGCACTGCAAATAAACTGTAAAGTCCAAATTTACTTTATAGCATTCCATTTCTAACGAGTTGAGGGCCAAAACCCTACTTACACTGGCTGCTGACATATTTAAGCTCCTGTCTTCTAACATCTATTCTACACAGCACAACAATCTGTAAAGCCATATAATCATTCTGAGATTTTTTGTTGTGGCTTTTATGATTTCTAATTTTGAATGCGGAGGAACGTTTTAAAGGAAATGGACTTCAACATGAAAGTGACTAATCTTGATCCCCAACAGGACACAAATGTACTTTTTGTATTATATGTAGCGGTTCCTCATATCTACTTGAAAAACAGCTGCAAATGCAGTATCACATATGAAGGTGATATAGCATTTGCATTATGTGGGATCACATGATATTTTACAGCACAACTGTTGTGGTACATGGTTATGACTGTTTTCCTGTGATGAATGATTATGATATGATGATGAGTGTGATAAAATTTCACTGATGATGATTATAGACATTAAATAGTAGTGACAGCTTCTGGCCCAGTGGGTCTACCTGTTAGCCTGTACCCAGGCTGCTGCAGCATGTACTGAAATGTGTGTCCTCGATACATAACGGCAGCTCATAATGTACAAAGACAAAGCCAGACAGTGAGTACTTTAAGCAATGTTTTGGTTAGCTACTGTAACTGTAGCTGCAATATATATAATATTAAATGTATTACTTGTATTTGAATCTTAAGTATATAGAATTAGAAGAATATGAGTATAGATGTTCAAAAATTCCTCTCATAAAAAGTAGAAAAGATGAATAAACAGTGCTGTGCATGCCGTCCGCTCTACCTTGAGAAAGCTTAATCTCAGCTTACATAACAACATCCCATCCCTCTTGTCTCCTTGCTCTTCCACCTCCCCATACACAGTATCAAATACTGGAAGTTCACCATGCAGTTGGACAAGTTAGGGGATTTAAATTTAAAATTTTATAGTTGATTGATATTAAACAAGTAATACAAATAGCAAACTGTTTAATTAATCAAATATCTCAGAGAAACCTGACTATTAAGCCTGAATGAATGTCAAGATTTAAAGTGCTAATTAGTGCAGCCTAATAACATTAAATCCTGAATACTGAGTTCTGGCATACAAGGAGGGGTGGCTGCCCAAAAAAAGCCCTCAGCAAACTAATCTTCTGTTGTGTAACAATCCCCCTCAACTGCTATAAACACACACACACACACACACACACACACACAGAAGAACTGTCACAGAGAGAGCGACAATAAAAGTATGTCAG